>BHDV01041219.1:112946-161635 GCA_005406045.1 Adoxophyes honmai | reverse complement strand
ATTCATAAAAACACACATTAACATAAAATGAAATTATGCCTCGGAGTGTCACGCAAAACTGCCTTGGTCGTGGAATGACCCAATTAATTCTAGTGAATCTGCACAGATTATGATCATCTAAGTATAGAGCGCTACACTGGATCTACGATTAGCTTGTAATTATCATTACAAAGAAACTTGCGGTAAATTTTAACGACCAAATTCGCAGATGCCTTTGCGCATAAAAGATGTTCATTTGTGATCTTTAGAGGAGTACTTATTCTCTATGTAGCGGTCTTAAAAATATATTTTCAAATACCTACGATGTAGTTGCAAAATAAAAGAAATAACCACTATAAATATAATTTATGGTAAAATATTGAACACAATTTAATCGTTATTGTTATGTCTAATTTATCTAGACAACCTTTGATATTGAAGATACTGATTTAAGCTTATATTGCCTAAAAACACACCTTCAAAAAATAAAGCCGACACTGAAATATTTCTGTAACAAAAACAAAAAAGCAATGATATTTATTCTTCTGTACGATATCGTGTCTATATTAATGAACCTATAAGTTAGTTGGCCTCGATTCGAATATGTTAGCCTGTTTGTCTTTAGAAATAATAAATTAAACAGACTAAGTACCTAGGGACCAGAATAACGATATCATAAAACAGCATACACTATTTTTTAAGAAAACCTACTTAAATATTAATTCAAAAGTCTAGATACTCACCAATACATTTCATAGGACCGGCTCCAAAAGGCATATACGTGTAGGCATGTCTCGAGGCTCCTTCACCGAACCTCTCAGGGTTAAACACTTCAGGCTTGTCATAAAATCTGGCATCTCTATGAATAGTTTCAATAGGAACAGTAACCGTCACACCCTTATCAAGAAGTAATTCATCAGGGAACTTGTACATTTTCACACATCTCCTAGATGCGACAGAGTACGCTGGATGCAGCCTCAAAGTTTCTTTGACAACCTTTTCTAAATAAGCCTCGCAGCTTTCTCCGGTACCGCATCGCACCTTCTTTTGAATCTCAGGGTACTTCGCTAATTCGTAAAACAAGGCAGTAAGGACATTGAGACACGGGATGTAACCCTCCGTAATGAACAAAGCGAGGATAGAGCACGCAAACTCCTCATCTGAATCGCTTTTACGCTTCCCGTGTTTTTCTTTAATGTCCAATTGAAATTTGGATCGTATCCTCTTGACTTCCTTCATTAAATTTGATTTTTCGAGTACCTCTTTGTTTACCGCCTCCCCGGGTAATGTAGTCAAGCCGTATAATGTATACAACGAGGGAAAGATGTTCTTTAAATAAGTCTTAAATTTCGCAGCTAAGGTCGGTTTTTGCACGGCCGATCTCGCGTTCCGAATAACCGCTCGTTCGTCTCGCGACAAATCCTTGTTTAGGAGTAGAAACTCAAAAGTTCCGTCCAATATATCCGCCAAGAACTGTTGAACGTTCGTATCTCCATTGATTCCTGACAAACAGTCATGTAAACTGTCTTCAATTTCATAAGGCATGCTCTTCAACAGTGATTCCAAGGCTTCTCGCAATACGGTCCACTTCTCACCTTCGGCGTAAAACAAATTGTTTCGTATACAAACATCCCGAGATTTGTCCAGCGCGAGTCCCCTGCTGTGGAAACTTGCAGAATCCGTACACAAGATCTTTTCGATTACATCCGGGTCTTTGACGATGAGGTCCGGGATCCGACTTTTGATGCATCCGTAGAATCTTTCGCCGGGGTGTTTTGAGTAGAGTTTATTGACTTCGTCGGTGGTGTTTCTGAGTCCTAGGACGCGGTGGTAGTCGCTTCCGAAGCAAGGGACGGCGGTTTTGTAGGAAATGTGTCGGACGTACCAATAGCTGAAGAATTTCGTGGCATAATCGAATAGTAGGGCGGCTATAAGGATTAAAAGAACGGCGAGGTTGAGCAAGAAACTTTCGAAAAACATTTTGCGTTAGCACGGCGCGGAGCTTGCTTGGTTACTGAGGATGCTGCCTCGCGTGGGTCAAAGTAACGGTGCATCTTGGCTGTGTAACTACGTACGACTTTTGAAGGTTTTCGCTGTGCTATTGAACTCTACAGTATTTGGGTTACAATCATAAACGTATCGTCACGCGCCATCATTGAATCGACTTTATGTCTTCAGGCAAAGTTAGGTGGATTGTTGATGGAAATTTGAATAGACAGATAAATATTAAAATTAGCGACATTAAAATGTCACGCTTTCTTTTATACGGTGGTTTTAGTCTAGGTGTTAATCTGTGATGTGATGGGTCTTTAATTTTGCCTAAAATCGTTTTATGTTAGAGTAGTTTTTTTTTATAGTGAGTTAGAAAAATAATTTTAATTAATAAATCTACCGTTTTTTTCTTTTCAACCTACGGAATGCTCTTTAAATATTGATTATTCGTGTAATAATTGGAATGGGAATACCTAATAAACTTTATGTCTTTATTCCGTGTGGGTAACCTTTAGAACAATGTAAATAGGTACGGTATTATACATATAAGGTTCTTAAACCAGTTCCAAAAAGAATATGCATTTGTTTTTCTGAGGTAAAGTTTTTTTTAAGTTATTACTTCAGCCGCTTGGGAGACAATGTCTGTTTTCAGTTACAAATAAAATAATGCAAATAAAAAAAACATTAGGTCCTAATGATTGATGATGAAAGAAATTTTTAGAACCCATACTAATGGGCAATAGTAGCAGTCTATTATTTCTATCACCGGACCAAATAAAAAGAATAAAGATTTTATAAAAACAAATAATATTTAACAACTACAAAAAATATAATTAGGAAAAACATAATCAAATCTAATTAAGAAAAGCGGAATAATGTTGTTCATTTCTTATAATTAATAAATGAGTAAAGTAAGATTAGTAAAGTATATTCATTCAAATAAACCGACACATTTTTACATAATTAAAATTATAAAATCATCCGTACTTCGTGTAGAACTGTAATAATGCCATCTATCGCTTAAACTCAGAACTCTCACCTTCGTTAGGAACTTAACAGTAACTTAACATCAGTCTGACACGTTAAAGAGCAGAAGAGCACGCTTTCTATTTCCAACGTCATGAACTAGATGGCAGCTCAAAGGCGTGCAATATTTTTAGAGCAAGATGCCATCTAGCGGCTGTCTGTTGCACCACCTACGCTTTATTTTCCCTTCACCACAGAGCTTTCTCAAGCGGTGTAAGGTTTGCGCTTCTGTTTCGTATAGAGGTTTTGATTAAAATGTGAAGATGGCGCTGCTATGTATAACGCAATGCAAGTTTTTTAATGTTTTTTTTTTTAGTTGTCAATGAGTTGCATAAATTATTGTTATGATATTGTTTCCATATTATAATGCTTACTAAAATAGATATTTCCTAAGATTAAAAATAAATCAAAATAAATAATAACAATAGGACAATCGACAAAGAAGAATAACAGCGATAAGATAACAATGATTATGTATCATAGGTAGGTAGGATATACACATACATACATACATATTCTCACGCCTGTATTCCCAGGAGAGGAAGGCAGAGCACATGAATTCAAAAATCCAGTGCCACGTTTAGCAAATTCAGGGTAACCAGATGGTCAAACGTGATATTGTGGTGACAGGTTGCTAGCCCATCGCCCACAATACAACAACCCTTTCCCAGAGTCGACTCTTACGACACCCACGGGAAGAAAGGGGGAGGTGCTATTCTAACCCGGCACCACACGGGTAATATTGATGATTTACAAAAATAATCTACGCAACGTATGATACATTCTATCTAAGAAGCAGCACCTAATTATTTCGCTAAAATATCATTAGTAGAGATAAACGAAAAGAGATAACACCAATAAATCCATGATTAATTACTCGTACCCGAACTGATAACGCGGACCAATAAATAATATTAATAATTAAAGATGTCACAAGACATTTGTGTACAGTCAAGGGTCTGAATAATGAACGGCGGTTATCAAAGATCTGTGGTTATAACGACACGTGTTCGGTGTGCATAGGCTTTGATAATATACTTACCTATAGGCGGTACCGGCAAACATATAGGGTACCAAAGTCAATCTTATTGACTTGAAATTGGATCCACGTAATCTAGCCCCCCAAGGCCCAGTACCATGATCGTTTGCATTTGACGCCTAGTATCATTAATGTTAAATTCAAATTAGAGGTATTATGACACTAGCTGACCCGGCAAACTTCGTACCGCCTTAGCATAGCTTTAATGCACTACTTTATTTAGTATTTTTCAATCTTTCTGAGAGATTTTCTTAACATTTTTTTCCGTAAGAACCTTCTACAGAGTATTAGAAAACTACTAAAAAAAGAATCAGCCAAATCGGTCTAGCCGTTTTCATGTTATGACGTGACAACGGGAAACGGGTTTCATTTTTATATTATATAGATTAGTCCTATGGATAGAACCACCTTAGGAGGCTAGGATGCATGATGTAGTCAGTAAAAAAGGCAAAAAGTACAGATAGAAAAAAGAGTTTGTAGTAATATTATAATATCCAGCTTTGGTCGGTATCCCACTGCTGGGCAAAGGCCTCCCGATCCAGAGGAGTCTGCGGCCAGTCGCCAAGAACCACGTCCAAGTCGTCCCGCCATCTCCGTCTGCCTGCCCCGTCGTTGCCATCCATCACTTGGCACCCACTCTGTGGCATGTTTGGCCCACCGCAGTTGATGCATTCGGCTGACGTGGCCTTTCAACCTGGCCGTCTTTGCACAGACATCGATAAAGCCCGTTTTAGAACGCAAAAAGAGCTCGTATCTAAAATTAAATTTTTGTTGTTTTGGCTATAAAATTTCCAGTCCTATGAATTAAATTACTCTTTCATCTACGTATATCTCTAACCGTTAGACACCGTTCTGACATTAGTACATAATCCATCCACACTCTAACTTCAACCAACGACAATCCAAAACACCTTGACTTAACTCCCACACTCCATCTCTTCATCATCAACCAAAATCCTTAAACACAGAGTTCATATTCAAGGGTTCTGATATGGAGATAGCTCGTTTTAGAAGTCCAGTCGACAATGCTATCGCTTCGGGGGACAAATTTTAATGCAGCCGCATTGCTATGTGTGCTACTGCGCGGTGTGATTGCAGATCTGCGGGCCTTGGGCGGTTTCTGATTAATACGTTGGAGTATGACTGCTCGGTACAGCAAAGAGGGAACCACTAAAGATCCAAACACAGTGGCAGCGAAAGCGGGGCGGCGCGGCGCGGTGGTGTGACAGTTTCGGTTGCAATATTCAAAATTATACAAAGGGGCCAGGAAAAAGGGTGTAGTGGATTTTTTTTTGGGAAAAAATGTGGCAATACCTACTGGCGTAGACTTCGGATCTTGAGCTTTAGTTTTTTTTTTTAATTTTGGCTAGTTATTTTAGTATTAACCATTTTTTTATTTAAGTGTTATTTTCTCTTTTGTTCGGATATACCTACTATTAAAAATGATTTGCGGAAAATCTCTTTCAATATTGAAATTTGAAATCGAACGAAATTACCTATAAGTGATGTTCAATCATCATTAAATCATTATAATAGTATGTAGACTTTGCGGCGACGACTTTGGGCGTGTTTATGAAGGGACTGGCTTCATAAACACGCCCTGAGTCTTTTAAAAATATCAACTATGATCCAAGTAAATTGTTTTTTTTAAAGGTTACTGACAGTTTTTTTTAAGACCTTCCAAAATATGACACCGAACATTGTAAAAACTTGTGTTCTCAGCTCAGTATTTAAGAAGGGACCTCTTATAATAAAAAGGATATCGGTAACGTTGTCTGTACCGAGTTATACGCCCTGCAGATAGTGCATTTGTGCCTGATTAATATGTCCCATTCCTTCGACCAGTAACTACTGGGTTTCAGTCCAACAAAGTGCGTAGGCACAATAAGTCCAAAGGGATTGCGCGGTAATCTTGTATGAACTATGAATACTCGTATTTTCATTGGTTATTATTCATCGTGATTTATTTGAACGTAGCGTAGTTATTAGTTCAAAGATGATGTTTAATTGAATATAAAATATACTCTTAAAACTTTTTATTGAACACCAAAAAACAAAAATAATTTTTGATTACTGACATTAAAAATACAGAAACAAAATAGGTCATCTACAAAAATAAACATACATCAAAATATACATCTTCAGTCAAACATCATTTTTAAGATAAAATCTAAATATGTAAATAATATGGTAGAAATGGCTGTGAAACGTGAAAAAATCATGGGTTTGTCTATTTATGTAGTTACCGTTTCGTATGCAGTTTACAGTATACATACTAATACGTATACGTATAACATTTTGTCTCAGAATGAAAATATTTTCGAACCTATTGTTATTATTTCGGGTTTTATAAACTGTTAACCAACCATTTGTATTCAATATTGAAAATCTAGTAGCTTATGAAAATACCTGGACTTTTAATACAGTCGTCATCCTTTCTTACAGTTCAGGAATCTACTTAACATCAATGTCTGAAAATACTCACACACCGTAAAATATTATAAAGCATAATTAAAATCTAATACTCAGCCACATTTAGCTGTTAAACAGATTATACAAGTATAATGAAAATCAGAACATATTTTTTAAGTCCACTGGAGTAAAATCACCGTTGGTGGCAGAAATACCAAAGGCGGCATCCCTGTGGTATTTTTTGCATTTCATTCATATAAAATCAATCCTTTGCCTCAAAAGTCGATTTCGTAACAAAAATAATTGTCAATCGACAGGTACACAGCGCTGCAGAACAAAAACAAATTTTATTACAACGGAATAAGGTTGCCTTACTCTGGAATGTTCTGTACCGTTCGCGACGAACCTAATCGATATTGGAATCGATTTCGCCCAACAAAAGATCTGTAGATCACTGATCGATCTCTGACTGCGATTAAGAAGTGATCTTTTGATCGCATTATTGATTTTAAATCGAGCGTGCAAGTTTCTATGAAGTAGCACGTGGTACAAAAACTTTGAATTTTTCTTTTGAAGACTGCAATGGAATGTTAGGTATGGTCAATGAAGTGGAAGATGATGGCTCTTATCATTTCAACAGAAGCTTTGGAAGAAAAGAGATAGCGCCGACAGGTAAAAAATAAACCGGCCAAGTGCGAGTCGGACTCGCGCACGAAGGGTTCCGTACCAAAAACTGCAAAAAATCAGAAATTTTGTATGGGAGCCCCCCTTAATTATTATAATTATTTTAATTTTAGTATTTGTTGTTATAGCGGCAACAGAAATACATCATCTGTGAAAATTTCAACTCTCTAGCTCTCACGGTTCGTGAGATACAGCCTGGTGACAGACAGACGGACGGACGGACGGACGGACGGACGGACGGACAGACAGACAGCGAAGCCTCAGTAATAGGGTCCCGTTTTTACCCTTTGGGTACGGAACCCTAAAAAACAACGAAAGTTTCTAACCTGTAAAGTTACAACTAGAATTTGGCACAACTTAATTTGGTATTAAATATCTACAATATTATAATATGTATAAAGTTTAATATTACACATACATTACGTCTGTATTTTCAAATGGAATAGGCAGAGCACTAAAAACGTGACATAGACAACATCATGACATGACCATTTAACGATTTGTACCCACTTTCGGCATATTGTACTTAGGCGTGATGTTTACGTACATCAATAAAAATGTTTGATTATATCAATAAATAATAAAATTCACATCAAAAAATGGATCACGTTTCTCTTCAAACATTTAGATAAAACGACACTTAAAATAACAGACCTTCCAAACATTTTCTTCAATCCCAATAAAAATTACAGGCCTAAGCATTCTACCCACATTAAAACATTTATAACAAGCCGCGGTAATATCCCCGAATAATCCTGTCCATATAATTTGACATCGCAGTTTTGGTCCCAAAATTTGGACGCGGGGTAAAAAACTCGTTACCTTTATTATCCCTAATAAACGAGGCTAATTATGGACGTTATAATAGCGTTGGTAATGGTGAGATCATTAGACTAATGGTGAGCCGGGGGCTGCGCCTTTGTGTCGCCAGGGACTGTAACGTTAAAGGGTCTTCCTGATTGATATGGCAACTCTTCAGGTGGACTTCCCATCCCTAGATTAGCTGCGAGCATAATTTGAATGAATACATACGTATACAGGTTGGCCGGAAATTGGTCGCCAATATTTTAAGCTGCTGCAGTCGGGTATACGATACGCGTCTGAAAATCCCTATTAAGCTTTTTTTTGAAATTTTCATTAAAAGAAAACGAAAATCTGGAAATGTTATCCAGTCTTTTAATTTGTACTCCGGCTTTTAGCCAACCACCATCGGAACTAGCGTACGGGAAGTAAGCTAGGTATAACACGGGGCGCATCGACTCGAAAAGCAAAGTCAATAATGAAAATTTTCAAGAAATATTTTTACAGGTCTCTTCAGACACGTATAATCGCTGATGAAATTATTCACGGTCAATTTTCTGCCACCCTTTATACAAATACGTCACTTTTACGCGCATTTTCATTCAATTACCTACTCGCGAGTATTGTTCTAGGGCTAACTTTTTTTCTCCTTCGGTTTAATGCACCCTAAGGTCACTAACCACTACTACAACCATATAACAGTTACTTAGCATGAACACAACCATCCACGTCCCATATTAACATGACATAGCTTACGTGCCAGATATCTCGGCCGATAGTGTTTGATTGGCATCATTCTTAATTTCGTAATTGGTGCAGCGACGCGCGTGCGTTGGTTTGAGCTGCGAGCTCATTAGAACATACATACATTTGTACATACATACATACATACATACATACATACAATCAAGCCTGTGTTCCCAAATGAGGTAGGCAAACATAGACAAAACCATGATTATGATACATTTATTTATTTTAGGTTAATGGTATTTTTTTTTCTCAATTTTCTTTGTGTGTCTAATCTAATTTCACATGCTTTGTGAATCGCTTGAAGGTTAGCAGGAAGAGATCCCTTTTGGGATATGTTCGCCTTTGTACTTATGTTCTGTTTTGTCTGTTATTTTGTCATGATTATTTGTGCAATAAAGAGTTACATACATACATACATACATTATGACTATTTCACGCTTCCCAGTCACTTCTAGGATAGTTTTAGGTTAGCAAACAGATGGAAGAGGTGGAATAGTGACAGGATGCTAGCATGTAGCCTAAAGCATACCTAATCTGTTTCCTTAGTCCCCTCTTACGACAATCATGAAAGAAATGGAGAGCTGTGATTCTATCCCGACACCACATAACACCCACGGCTAATTAGAACAACCGATGAGAAATGCGGTATCACCTTCAAGCCTGCATGAGGAGATGTAGACGAACAGTTTCAAATTGCCCGCTAGATTAGCAAGTTGAAGTGGCAAAAGTGGGTTGAAAAGTGGTGGAGACCACGGACCAGCAAGCCCAGCGTAGGACGTCCATTTACAAGATGGATACACACATCACATATCACGCCTGTATTCCCAAACGGGGTAGGCAGAGCACACGAAACGCTCCATAGACAAAACAATAATATTTACGTTTCGTGGACACTTCTAGCATGTTTTTTTTAGGTTTTGATAATAAATATAAGTCCACGTACCGGTAGACGCAGCGTGGGTAGGCCCTCCGCAAGGTGGACCGATGACTTGGTGCAAGTCGCGGGAAGCCGCTGGATGTGGGCAGTGCAGGACCGGTCATTGTGGAGATGCTTGGGAGAGGCCTATGTCCAGCAGTGGACGTCTGTCGGCTGATAATGATGATGATGAATAAATATAAGACAAGATGGACAGACGACATAAAGGCCACCAAAGACGCTGGATGCTATTTGCTTCCAACCGGTGCAAGTGGAAGTCCATTTCAAGCCTATATTGAATGGCCAAATAGTCCAGTTCTTAGTCAATGCACAGAGTAAGGGATATTTTTCTACTTTGGACGTTTTGTCAAGTATTGTGCTATGTTACATACACATACAACACGCCTGTACGCCGAACACACAAAACTTAGCCATATTACAATTGCAAGGTTTAAACTGAAGATGAAATAAGTATCTACGTTAGTGACAGGTTAGCCTGTGGACTAAATCACACCTTAACGTTTTTAGTCGCCTCTTACAACATCCACGGAAGAAATGGAGAGATGTAATTTTAATCCCAACACCACATGGTCACATACTGCAGAAACACCATTATTTCCAACTTTACGCTATTAACCCTACAAAAGTGCATTAAAACCGATTCCCCGACAAAACTGAGAGCTAGTTATGGTATAAGATTCCAAATTCTTTTGTGTTCGCCGCCCGGCCAACAGTAGCGGCATGCATTGAATACAATACGACACTTATTTATAGTCAAAATGTCGACGCCATACCGTCCTCGCCGGTGGTTTAAAGGGGACTCTACACTGCCTTAAACCCGTTTCCATTTTTTGGTAACCGTCTTACAGTAATCCCACACAAAGAATGCTTCTCGATGTACCTGCGTAATAAATCAGTTTTGTGGCGCGGAAAACTTCAATCTACCAATGATAAAAGAGATTTTTTCGCGCGCTGAACATTTGCGTTGTGATTGAAGTCTCAAACAGGTTACCTTTGACAGATGTCTAGCACCCCAGCGCCAAATGCGTCGAGTAGCCGAACTAAAGTGTGTGCATAGCAAGCAAAATTGTGTCCACAGTGTTTGTAAATAAAGTTCAATATAGATAAATTACTCGTTCGACTAATCTCAAATATCGTTCTGCGCTTCTCGGCGATGATACTTATTTTCTTGGGAATACTGTAACAGTCTCTCTGGAGGTTACAAAAACAGCCGCCTTAGCATGACAGAGAACGAGTAGAGATACGCGCGAGATAGACTATACCTGTCACTGTCTAACTAGAGACGTCAGAAAGTGACAGGTATAAAATATCCCGCGCGCGAGGCGACTAGAGCGTGTAGCCGTGCCAAGTCGTGGTAAGATGACGGGGCTAAAAATATATCACTCTTATTAGTCTGTAGCACCCGGCCATAAAGTTTGCACATCGGCCTCCACGGCAAACATCGGCTTTGTAGAGCATTGTCTCTCTCTAACCTACGTGACACCGGGTGTCTCTATCCTAAGACCAATGTGCGAATTTCATGGTCATGGTCGGGTAGGTACTATAATTTTTCGTGTGGTGTCGGGTTAAGAACAATAACTCTCCATTCATTCCAAGGATATTGTAAGATGTGATTAACTAAATAGGTTATTATACATTTTAGACGACAGTCTAGAACCTGTCTCTAATGTACTTGTCTTAATTTAAAACCTAGAAATATGCTAGTGGCTGCGAAACCAGAAATAGTCGTGGATTTGTATGTGTGGCGTTCGTGTGTTCTGTCTACTCCATTTGGGAATACAGGCGTGATGTATGTATATTTTATATGTTGGTACATTACATAGTTATTATATTATCAGCAAAATAATTGATAATTAAATCGCCAACTAATCTGAAATCCTCTTAACATTATATCAAGCTGCGCCCCTTTAGCGGTGCTCAGGATCAGAAGACAGCGCCCTACCTTTTTTCAAAGGCCCTAACGGTGCTCACAAGGTCAGTCCTAATGATTTGCTTTTGTTTCCTTTCCAATGAATAAAGGGCAGTGTTTTGTTTCTCTTTGAGTGAATCATTTACCGTAAGTTTCATGGTTCTAATTTGGATTCTGGTATTTAAGATTGTAACTGGCCAGTTGGAATGTAGATGGTAGACTATTGTTTTAAATGAGCGAGCCAGTTGTAATATCGGGTGAATTTGTAACAGCCAGTATTCTTTGAAAAAAAAAATGCGTTTTTAAATTATCGATACAAGTAAATAACATACTTACTTCGATTAAATTTGGCCATTATTTGAATAGATTTCTATTTCGCCCATTTCTTTGTTTACGTAATTGTCAACTTCTATTCCATTAAAATAAACCAAGTTTAGATAGTACCTACCTCTAAAAGTTGAATTTATTAGTTATACCTATGACACTATAGTTTCAAATGGATGCGTTATAAATTCAGAATGTGTTTTGGAAACTAAAATGAAAATAAAAGAGATGCATACTTACATTATAATTTTAATTTTTTTGTTGATTCTGACGACTGGACTACATACTAACTACATCTATAAGCTACTTACTTTTACTGGCAACTTGACGGTTGGTTCAAAATAGATGTTACAACAGTTATCTCCGATTAAGACGTATTCTAATGAAATATGGAACTGATATTTAATTCCTAAAATTTCAACTGTATTCCAGAGACACAAAGTTCAAAACATAGCTCATTAGGCTAGTTAACGTTCACAACTAACCGAGTCATCGTTGACATTTTCAATTATTATAGAGCCTTAAGCAGTTTCAAAATTGATTGCCTGAGTAATTGGGAGTAAGATATTCGTCACTGCCTCGACAAAATGCTACCTATTTTTTTGGTACAGTTAAGTATAAATATATCAATAGCTCAGTAGAAGCGACGGCTGGGTTAAAAATTACGGAATCCGTTGCCTTGTGGTGTCTGGATTCGAATAATACCTCTCCATTTCTTCCGTGGATGTCGTAGGTGACGACTATGGAAATAAGTCAAGGTATATTTTAGGCGACATGCTAGCAACCTGTCACTCCATTGTACAGTCAGCGTCTGATACATGTATACACTTTAGTACCTTTTCTAATTAACCTCATATTTGAACTCTCGCATGAAATTGTCACTGCGATCACAGTGACAAAGTACCAAAGTGTAACCATGTATCAGACGCTGACTGTACCTGCCAATCCAAAACCTGAAAGTGTTCTAGAAGTAGCCACAAAGCATGAAACGATCGTGCTTTTATATTAGGTATGATGTAGCATTTTGTGCCCATCGTTTTCACGTATTTTCTGGATAAAAAAAAATCAAAGTTAGATAATCATTAAACTACCGGGTCTCCACTTCGCGTTTCTATCAATAAAAAAATATATAATGGATGTCACTCAAAATTACAAAGGACTGCGTTTTCCCTTTTTTTGTCAAATATAAAAAAAAAACTTCATGGAATAAATAGGTACATTTGAAATCGTCTCGCTATTTAACCTAATTAATTAACCAGTCAACTCTCCCAACCAAAACTGCAAACGGAATAACGATACTCCTAAATCACGGATGCGACACATGAATAGAGTTAAGCCAACTCGTTAATAAATTAATCGATCGTGATACAATTATTATTGTAATGACCCGCTCCTGGTTGTGGATAGGTTCGTATCGTAATTGAATCAGCGCCGCTTTATTGCGGGGCTGTAGGATTAACGAAGTTATAACGATGGTTGTTTTGTAACGTGATTTTAACTAAGTTTTACAAGGTATCTAGTCATTTCTTACAAATTAAAAAAAATCTATTAGGTATGATGTAAACTTACTTGTATGTAAGTTATGAGAAAATAAAAAAATGTCTAGAGAAGTAAAATATCTTACGCTGCTTTTCACGCATAGTTGTATTTTAAGCGTTTTTTTTTAAACTGATCAATCTACACTAGTATTTTTATTTTAAGTCACTCTCTACTCTAAATAATAATGATATTGTAGGGACACCTAGCGCCATCTATCATCGAGTGGTAGAACTTCTACTGTCAAGAAAAAAGGAAGCCTACATTCCGCTATCGAAGTTTCGACGAACGGTTGCATAAATACAAATTCCAACTTCCTCTCTTAGGACTTCGGTAGGCATAACATCTGCCTGAAGAGAGATCTCTCTATTGGAGTCTTTCCCAAAATATAATTTAATTGATAAACCATAATATTATATTAAGCAAATCAATGTACTTATTATAACTCCCAATTATAAAAGTATTTCAGACTTATCTTTCTAATCTACAAGTACCTATTCGTTATCTTGTTTACAAAGACATTTTAACGAACATCAATGAACTTAAATTCTAGCACTAGTACTTTTAACGTACGTTATTAACGAGAGCTCTTATGAATGTATCTACATCACTAACGACGCAGCATAGCCAAAGTAATGTACGGCAAGCTAGCTATCGTAGCACGTTTTATGGTTTTTTGATCCGAATCTAAAATTGCTTCTTACGGACTCGAGATTACTCGATGGCGTTTTGGAAAAAAGTAGTTTACGAACATGATGGATTTTTTAATAATATTGACTCTATTTTTATTTTTAATCACTGCGTATCTATTTTTAGTTACAAACGAGTGCCACCGTGCCGTGTGGTGTCGGGTTGAGAATAACATTTTTTTTTTATTGGATATGGTAAGAGGCGACTAAGGCTTTAATACCTGATTTGGAAATATAGGCGTGTTGTATGTATGTATGTAAGTTTGATTGACATTTCACACCCAGTCGTTTACAAAAATAAAGTTCGCGCAGAGCGAAAATCAACAATAATACTTTATAGCTAGTGAATTCGTTGAAACTAAGAACATACATTTTTCAGTTCTTTTTTACGTCACGCCAGGTATCTCTAGCACCAGCTTAGATAATAAGTTAACGCGGAGTTGTCTTTACATTCGATAAGACAAAACACACTTATCAGCTACCCAGTTAGTCTAAAAACTAACCTTGCTAATAGCGGTTACAAATCTTGACGTGGTTTAATTTTGTTTATTCAGCGTTCGTTTACAGTCACTAGCATTAATAATCTACCACGACGGAGCGTGCAAAAATATCTGACCCTAGTAATAGAGTCGTATCAGATGATTTTGCAGCCTTATGGTATCAGATATATTGGTGCTGCTGACTATCATGTATATCTGCATCAAAATAAAAGCCTAGTAAATTACCGATTCCAAATTAGTAACACCTCGTATCCCAAGCTCAAAAACCCGTCAACCATTAAAAGTGTAATAAAAAATGCTACCGTAGACAAAACCCGTATTTTCAAATTACCAAACCTAAGTACAGCCGGATTACGTAATAAGAGAAAAAATCCATCCGGTCCGATCTATCATCTAGTGGATTTATTATTAAATCGGAGGCGATCTAATGAAATCGATACTGCAGTAATGTGGAGCAAATAACCACTATGGCGGATGGTCCTGAGATTACTATAATCAAGGACCGAACCGGCTACCGGTGAGGCTATCAAAATTCCTCCTTATCGTGGCTTTATGCGCTATACTCATTTTTATAGCCCGCTTTGGCTTGGCTAGCCCTTAGCTTTTATAGCTGAAAATGATTAATTTCAAAAGGTATACATACATGTACTATATACTTTTTTTATTACATTGTTTAAAAGTAGGTGTATAATAACACCTTTCCATTTCTTCCATTGATGTCGTAATAGGCGACTGAGGAAATAGGTTAGATTAAGTTAGGCATCAAGCTGGCAACCTGTCTTTGCCAACTTGTACTTGTCAACTTGAAACCTAAAAATATGGTAGAAGTGGCCACGAAACGTGAAACAGTCATGATTTTCTCTATGTAGCGTTTTGTATGTTCGACCTACCCCATTTTAAATTTGAAATATTATTTGCGTTTTGCTGTTTCGTTATTTCGCAACCGAAGTAAAAGTATGCACTTGTTCTACAATCCACAATTTTACACCAAAAATGTCGTGACAAAAAATTGCATACTTTTCTAATCGTCTCACAAAAAAATCCGCCAACTTCGCACCTATCCAAATTATCAGTTGCTCACGTCCCAAATAATACCAGCGTACTTAGTCAACAGATAAATATCGCAATAAAAACTACACAGGTCAATGCTACACAGTGTGCTGTGAATTAGACAGCGACTCAGGAAGTGGCTTCTTAAGCTGTCAGTGGGCCGGCGATTAGCGGTCAGATCACTGATCAGTCAGTGATCGCTTGATCACTGACGGAGTGTCGGCGGCGGTAAAAAGTCTGTCATAGATCATGGAGATGCAGAATGGACAATAAATAAATGAATTCAGACGTTTTAGACGTATCGGTAGGTCTTACACACCCAACTTCACATATAACTTTTGTCAAGTCCACAGCATGACCCTAAAGCAATTTTTGAAGAAGCAATTTTTAATAGCTCACTCATGTGACCTGTCTTTGTTTGATTTGAGTGACCGCGTTGATATGAGCTGAGCTTAAATTAGTTTGTACTTTATTAGCTTTTTCCGCGACAGTTAAATGTTGCCTATTTTGTAACTCAAGGCTAGAACTATATCAATAATTAACTTCATCCCGATTTAGCGGTTGAAGCGTGAAAAGGTGAAAAACCGGCTGAGTACAAATCGGACTCTCGCTTCCATACCAAAAACTGCAAAACATCACGATTGTTGTATGGTATACTAGCTGTGCCCGCGACTCCGTCCGCGTGGAATAGTGTTTAATTTCCCCCCGTTTTTTCCACCTTTTTCAATATTTCTTAGCTCCTATTAGTTGCAGCGTGATGTTATATAGCATAAAGCCTTCCTCAATAAATCAATATAATCTATCCAACACAAAACGATTTTTTCAATTCGAACCAGTAGTTCCTGACATTAGCGCGTTCAAACAAACAAACAAACAAACATACAAACAAACAAACAATCCCTTCAGCTTTATAATATTAGTATAGATTGGTACGGGAGCCCTCCCTAATTTGTGAAAATTTCAACTGTCTAGCTAGCACGGTTCGTGAGATACACCTTCAAAACAGACAAACAAAGCGATCTTTGTAAAAGTAGAGATAGTGATTAATATAAGAAAAATATTGAAAAACACTGGAAGTACTATTTTGTCGCCATATATGCGCTTGACACTGTAGCTGTGGAGCTACAGTGTCAAGCGCATATATGGCGACAAAATAGTACTTCCAGTGTTAGGTACGTGGGTACCTGCGTAATAGATCAGTTTTGTGGCGCGGGAAACTTCGATCTACCAATGATAAAAGAGATTTCTTTTGTTTTTGTTTTTGTGATTGGTTATTGATTGAAGTCTCAGACAGATGACTCATGACAGATGTCTAGCACCCCAGCGCCAAATGCGTCGAGCAGCCGAAAGTGTGTGCATAGCAAGCAAAATTGTGCCCAGAGCGTTTGTAAATAAAGTTCAATATAGATAAATTACTCGTTCGGCTACTCTCGGATATCGTTCTGCGCTTCTCGGTGCAGACGGTAACAGCCGATGTGACTTATTTTCTTGAGAATACTGTACTTTTTACTAGAGTTGTGTTCCATTTACCGCTCTGTAAACCTCTTAGATCTTAGTCTATGACCAACCAGTAGGCGCAGTAACCGTGTATTTAAGTAAGGCACGATAATTGAAGATATGCCCGTATCATACCGGGCCCCTTCCCGTATGACGTGTGATTACTTGCACCCAACTAGCCAGTTCTGCTAAAATGGCGTATCTCTATATAAAACTTAAGACACTTAAGACTTTTTAAGATTAGAAGGCAATCGAGATTGTGTAGGATCAGAAGTGGCTGTATGTTGCATGAAACCATCCATTATAGAAATGTGAATGGGATGGACATATTTGTTGGTGTGCGTTGTATGAAACCGATGATTTGGATGGATTTATATGTTGTTAATTATTATAGAGGCAAGTACCCTACTTTGAGGATAGATACCTACTATGTCAATGTTTTAACACTAGTCACTATTATTATTAAATTACTTATATAAAATTGACACTTATAGTGTAATACCGACAGATATTTTATTTAAAAAGTAACGGCGCCTGTTCATTTCAGATGCAATAAATGATAAGAAAATGTATATCAACATAAATTCCATAAATCCACAAGGAGTTGACATTAACGATATAATACTTTATTTTGAGTTGCAAAGTGATCAAGCAAACGAATGGTTCTTCACTTCTGGTCCATGTGATACAAAGAATTGCTATTGCCCGCAATGTTTAATATATTACACTAGCTTTCCGCCCGCGGCTTCGCCCGCGTGGAACTCGGTTATATTGCGGTATAAAGCACAACTATAAGAAAACTTCTCGTTTCAAACGACACATAGCGCAATCGATCTATCATCTATCGATCGGTTATCGATTGATAATCGGTCTATCATCGATCGATATCGATCTATCAAGCAAACTATATTTTTGTTTTCCCTCGGGAACATCGATTTTTTCCGGGATAAAAAGTAGCCTATGTCACTTTCCGTGCCCTAAACTATTTCTACCTAAAAAATCACGTCAATCCATCGCTCCGTTTAGCCGTGAAAGACGGACAAACAAACAAACAAACAAACAAACACACTTTCACATTTATATATTGGTACGGATTTTACCGAGCCAAAGGCAAAGTAATAACATTAAACTGATCCAATTTCTAGCCAACGACAACACAAATTTTCGGTTTTACAATATATTTTCAGTTGACGTTATACATTGATGACTTTATTTGATTAGTTAACTTCTGCCGAAGGATGCCCTAAAGAGCAAAATGGGTATAAAATTTAGGGATTTAGCTATTTTATCTTCTACAAGATTATTAGCTTAGTGTTTAGATTACACATAGACACCTTGATTACAAAGCTTGAGTACCCGGGTTCGATCCGTGGTCGGGGCAAATATTTATTTAGTAATTGTTGAATGGATGTTTGCTCTCAAGTCTTGATATTTTAATATGTGTATATAAAAGAAATGCAATATAAAAAAAAACATTTCAATAGGAGGTATTAATACTATGTAAAATAGAAAAGAACAGAAATCAACCTCGTAGCCGCTACCTCAAGGTTATAGCTATGCCATTTCGTTGTCCAAGGAACAGTGCATTCTTTTGGCCACCTTTAATTTTTATAAAATATGTTTTATAAATAATAACAAACAGTTTATAGGTATCAGGTCCCAATTATACAAGTAGCTATGTATATACCGATACATAAGTTTATTCATTCGTTGCCTAGAATCCTGTTATATTAAACGTCTTTTTTATCCTATTTATTTCCACACAATGTCCAGAATTCATTCACAGTCACAATTTTCTCGCAGTCCACATTTCATTTTGTTTTTGTCGTGAATGGAAACGTAAACAAAAGTCCAAGAACCGCCTGCGGCCGCGCAGCAAAATGTAACGATTTCAAGCCGATGCCTCGACAAAAAACGTATTATTTCATACGGTAGCCCACGCTGCCTCGAGGAGGAGACTACTGCACCTTTATACAGTCGCCTTGGCAAGTGTTAACAGTAAAGTTGCTGTTGTTTTATTTTTACTTAAAATTTCGGTGGTCGGAAATTGGCCGTATATTTTAACTAGTGGTCGGGTACACGCGTGTGAAAACCCCTGTAAAATATTTCCTGAAAATTCACCTTTTTTTTTTTGGAAAACCAATGTTTCATCGCTTGTCGGGTCATTACACCCTGTGTTTCACCTACGTTACGTCCCAATCATAAGTCCGCTAGTCGGCGCGTACGCATCTGCAATCGTCCGACATTACAATGCTACGCGGTTGACTAAAATCTGGAGTACAAATGACTGGGCAATGGTTTCAGATTTTCGTAATTTTTCTTTTCAAGGAAGTTCCGGGGAAAAAATCACAGGGGTTTTCAGACGTTCCCCGTGTGGTGCCGGGTTAGAATAGTACTTCCCCCTTTCTTCCCGTGGGTGTCGTAAGAGTCGACTCTGGGAAAGGGTTAGTGTATTGTGGGCGATGGGCTAGCAACCTATCACTGCAATATCACATGTAACCATCTGGTTACCCTGACATTGCTAAACGTGGCACTGGATTTTTCAATTCATGTGCTCTGCCTACCCCTCTTGGGAATACAGGCGTGAGAATATGTATGTATGTATGTTTTCAGACGATTATATCCGACCACTTGCTAATAATAATTATATTCATGGCTAATTTTCGGCCACCTTGTATATTATTCTTACTTACTTTGTTCAAGTTTTTGGGACGTATTCTTCTTGGCAAACATGGTCTTTGCAAAGCGCTGGAAGATAAAACAAAAGACGTCCAAAGGATTCTGGCCTACTCGCAAAAATAAATTTTGCGTTTTTATAACATGTGCAAAGACATGAAAAGGCCATTAATTTTATACCAGGCAACCGGCATCGGACAGAAACGAAAACAATTTTACTGTCTTCAAACGACACTGACAGTGAAACTTATTCTATGTTTTTAAGTCTAAGGCCAGCATTACACCCGTAAGTTTTACTTACGTAAGTAGGGACGCAGCTATCTGCCAAAAAGGGAGATGATTATTGCTATTTGCTATCTCATCCTAACTCATAGCTGTGTCCCTACTTACGTAAGTAAAACTTACAGGTGGCCTAATTACCACGTTTGCATTTGAAAAATGCGCCTTATACGTTTCCTGGATTAGAGGCTGTCCCACAGAGGGTGGCCATACCCTCTAAAAACCGTACAAACTCCCTCTTGCAATGAAATACAGGCGTGATTTACGAATATGTACATATTCGTAGTTTTAAAGTAAATTCATAAAACCCTGGAGGTAGTTCTCCACAACAGTACCGCAATGTACTGATTACTACCAGTTTTTGTGCGCCCGCGTCGCCTGACACGTGGGAGGATGAAATTATGGTAATCACAATTGGTTTCATTGCAGTCGCTCGTTGCATGGCGCCCGAGGGAGGGTCTTTATGGTACCTTGATTTGCTTTTAACTGACTCCGCTGAAATTGAGGTTGGTTTCAGTGGGCTTTTTTTGAGATTTAAATTTGATGCAGTGTCTGAAAAAAGAAAAGATGTATGGGTGGTTGTGTGAGGATTATTGTGTGTTCTAGGAATTAATTGATAAAACTACCGGTAGACACACGCACATAATTTATACATACATACATACATATTCTCACGCCTGTATTCCCAAGAGGGGTAGGCAGAGCACACGAATTAAAAAATCCAGTGCCACGTTTAGCAATTTCAGGGTAGCCAGATGGTTAAACGTGATATTGCAGTGACAGGTTGCTAGCCAATCGCCCACAATACACTAACCCCTCTCCCAGAGTCGACTCTTACGACACCCACGGGAAGAAAGGGGGAGGTGCTATTCTAACCCGGCACCACACGGGATTTATATCACGCAAGTAATCCCTAATCGGGCGGGCAGAGCACACAAAACTTTTACGTTCCATGACCACCTTTTGCTCAATTTTTAGGTTTCAAGTTAAACAAAAGAGGTGTAAACTGATAGATTACTAGCATATGGCCTAAACTAGATTTAAATCTAGTTTTCTTAGCCTCCTTTAATAACACTTTACACTACATTGGTAAACAGTAACACAATTAAGAATATTAAATAGGTCCAGATGACGCTGTTTTCCTTTACTGCTTCATCTGAAATTGCAGTTGAATTAAAAATACTTCCTTAAAAATTCCATAACAAAATTTGCGTAACGCGTGTCGCTTAGTAATTAATAGTTATTTTATTGACTGGCTTCATTGAATTGTAGTTAGGTAGGTACATTTTCTTATTTGCGATTAAATTAATTATAACGAAAAAAGTCTGTTTCGTCTATCATATGATTACGAGGGTGTACCAACTGAAACAATCCTAAGCCTCATTTGAAAGCACAAAGCACACTTAGAACTAGTCATAAGTGAGCCACAATAAGACACTTATTGTTATAATTGTCCAAAGAAATGGAGTGTCATTACGTGCGTTAAAAAAAGCGTGTACAGAAATAACATTTTGTGACAAAGGTGGGAATTATTTATCATTATTTTAACAGTCGTACCGGTTCCACTTCGTGAATAGGAATTATATAATTAAACATAATCACGCCATGGGACTAGTCTGCACAAATGTTTTGTCTTTATTAAGGCCTTTAAATATTAGCTCGTTATGTTATAACTGTGATTTTTTGGTGACTATTTCGTCAGTCTTTGCCTTAATTTTGAAATGTTAGCAATTACACTGAGTCGTTCACATGCGTCGCGACGATCGCAAAAGTGTAAAGCGCGTCACACACTAAGCGCATACGATAGTATTTTACATCCATACATACATATTCTCACGCCTTTATTCCAATAAGGGGTAGGCAGAGCACTTGAATTCAAAAATTCAGTGCCACCATTACCAAATTCAAGGTAACTAGATGGTTAAACGTGATATTGCGGTGACAGGTTGCTAGACCATTGCCCACAATACACTAACCCTTTCCCAGAGTCGACTCTTACGACACCCACGGGAAGAAAGGGGGAGGTGCTATTCTAATCCGGCACCACACGGGGTTCTAACCCGGCACCACACGGGGTCATATTTTAATTGTGTATAAATGCCATCTTTCCATTAAATCGGTGCCAACAGATACTAGACGGTAAAATATAAGTTACCTGCACTGTGTGTGTTAGCAGAGCTCGTTGAATTGCATAGGGAGCGATATTGGCAGATATTCGTTCAGAACTTCAGACACAGATATATCGTCGTATCTGCTTAGTGTGTGACACGCTTTAAGAGCACTGAAGTACAGTCTGACTATGTAACGGCGGACTGTAGGCAGTCTAGTGTAAATTTAGCCGCTTCAGCCACCACGGCCACGCCGACTATACCTACTACCTAGAATAGAAATTGAACTTAGTATGGTCAAAACTACGGATTAGATAACCTTCTTTATTCTATAAAAAAGTATTTTATAAAGTCACAATATTAAAACAATTCAGTTAGACAATCTGATTACTTAAGTATACGTCAGGCGATACATATACCTACCAAGTTCTTTTCTTTTATTGGAAAGCAAAATACTAAAGCCTTATAGGATATATTCTATTACAAAAGTGACATTATTAATCAAAGTAATGTATTTTTTTTCTTAGTATCATCAATTCAATGAATCGCGACGAATACTAGTAGTGTCGAGCACTAGGACACTTACCTTACGCACTCAATGCCAAGCACCGAACTAGTAATTAAAATAAAGAGCCCTCTTTGCTACGTAGTAAGTCATCAGCCCGTCAATGAGTTGTTCCCTTTATCTGCCATTGAGTCAGAAAATAAGCATGATTATTAGATTGTGTGGATTATTTATACAAGATAATTCACTTTATATTAAGCTAAAAGCTTACGACCCATGAGATATCCATCTGTTTTCAAACCTAACATTGAGCTAGAAGTGGCTGCGAAGCGTGAAATAGTCGTAATCATGGATTTGTCTATGTCACGTTTCATGAGTTCTGCCTACCGCTTTTGGGAACAGAGCCGTGAGTGTATGTATGTGTGTATGAGATGTCAAAGTCTTTTTCTTTACTGACTCACTCATAGTCAAATAAACGGATAGACTGACGTCAATGTATCGAGATGAACTCGACATGTTTCGGGCCAATTCGTTATCATTATCGTGGGTGAACGGAAACAATGTTAAATAGTCGAAATCAAGACTACTTCACGCTTGAATTTATAAACACGGATAACCCACGTCGTCAATTGAGGTTAGCTCGACACGTTTCGGACTAGTCGGCAGCCCTTCAATTCGAAGCTGCAGCGGTAAACTCAATTTAGGACGTGAGTCGTCCCTATTTTTACAAGCTTTTACTTAAGTTTTGTTTGTATGTATGCACGTATGTTTGTATGTTTACAAATCTTGCAAGGAAGATTTGAACCACTTCCAATAAACCGATTGAGCTGAAACTTGGTATACCTACGTAACTTGGATGGCAATACATTATTCCAGTAGTGTACTTCTGGTGGCCCAGCCGGGACTGTCTCCGATGGAGGGAACTCTTCAACGGTTATAATATAGGGTAAATGACAATGAAGTACAGTATTGGCAAAAAGTGCAGTCGGCAAAAAAAGCTTGTATCAAAAATGAAAATGTAGTATTATTTGGAATACCTACTTCTACGCAGACAAATCAAGTAAATGACAAAAGTAAACTAAAAGTGCGCTAGCTTCATACAGTTTCTATGCGCGGACGCAGTTCTGCTGTCACGTAACGTCATAATGACGGCTCCTCAATAATTACACAGCCCGGTACCGGTCTCGGCTCCATTCATAACGTGTTCTTATATCCCGTGATTTGTATGATTCAAAGTTAATAAACAGGGCTAACCTAATTTGAATCTTTACTTGTACCTTACTTCTTTTTTTTCAGATTTCAATTTTTTTCAATTTCCGAACAATACAATACATACATACACGCACACACACACACACACACACACGCACACACACACACACACACACAAGCACGCACACCCACACAGAGCCCAAGAGAAACAGGAGAGAGAGATGAGAGAGAGGTCATACTCAGAAAATACTCTCATTGAGTGTACGTAAAAAAGAGCGTCTTCAAATTTCAATTATCTATCTCAGTTTTTTTAACCTTAACGTTAGATCTTTTTAGGGTTTCATACCCAAAGGGTAAAAACGGGACCCTATTACTGAGACTTCGCTGTATGTCTGTCTGTCCGTCTGTCTGTCACCAGGCTGTATCTCACGAACCGTGACAGCTAGACAGTTTAAATTTTCACAGATGATGTATTTCTGTTGCCGCTATAACAACAATAAAATACTAAAATCAAAATAATAATTAAGAGAGGCTCCCATAGAAAAAACGTGTCTTTTTTGTTGTTTCGTGCGCGAGTCCGACTCGCACTTGGCCGGTTTTTTTTAATACCATTGAGAATGCAATGAACGAGATATCTAATGACAAGTGATTCATATTTAGATGCCTCACGTGACAGTAATCATACCGGAAAACTTACCTTCCGCGCTGTTGTTCTGCAGCAGGGTTACAGTATAAAGAGTAGCAGCAATCTAACACCCTGCAAGATATCCTACCAGACCTATAAGACCCCAATCGAGCGTTAAAAGATTTAGTTACCAAATCATCATCATCAGCCTATATACGTCCCACTGCAGGGCACAAGCCTCCTCTCAGTATGAAAGGGCTTGGACTATAGTTTCCACGCCGGCCCAATGCGGATTGGGAACTTCACACACAACGTTGAATTACTTCGTCGCTGTGTGTAGGTTTTTCCTTCACCGAATAGCTCGTGATTAATATCAAATTCGATAGTTACCAAAACACGAAGTATAATAGCGACATAATGCTAGCCTATCGCCTAAAACATACTACCTATTTACCTTAGTCGCTGCTTATGACATGGTAGAAGTTAGTTAGTTCTAAACCCAACACCACACAGGTAAAGTTAATATCTAACCCGAGTTAATGACGTCACGTAACATCAATGACGGCCCATCTGTAATTACAACGTACGGCTAAAACCAGTTACGGTATCCTCCATTCACAAACCAGATAAATACAGAAGCCAATCAATTGTATGTACTTCACTTTTCATACCTATACAGCGCCATCTATCGTCGAATAGCCGAACTTCTACTGCAAACGTAATGGTAATCCTACAACGCGCCAAAAAAGTTTCGAAGATCGGTTGCATAAAGAACACTTCAAACTTTGTCTCTGTGGACTTTGGTCTACAGGCATGCCATCTGCATGGAGAGAGATCTCTCTATTGGAGTCTTTCTCCACATTAATGACCCCTATTTTGGACATAAAAGGCAACCATTCAGGCGCTGCGCAGACGACAGAGCAATCGAGTCTACGGAGCAATAAAAATTCTGAATGGAAACTGTCTGCGCGCCATTCAGACATTTTATTGCTCCGCAGACTCGATCGCACAAAAGTCTGTCGTCTGCGCAGCGCCTCAATAGACAGACGACGAAGATGCTGTCTCACAGTAACCAAGAGTACCAAGACTTACCAACTCTGAACACTACTATACTTTAGACCGATAGGTACTTAAAAGATGGTAAACAATCTTGACGTCTTTTTATTGAAATACACAGTCTAAAAATGAAAATCGTTACACTTTACAATTCAATTATGAAAGTAAATGATTTTTTCATACCTAAATTGTAAAATGTAAAGATTTTGATTTATAAAGTGTATGTTTAAATAAAAAGACACTTCAAGATTGTTTACCATCTTTTAAGTACCTATCGGTCTATAGTATAGCTGTTGCCAACCACCGTGCCTGGTGTCTACATTGGGCTAATCCCTATCTTACATTGCTACGCAGTCCAACGCGGACCGAACGTAGCTATATTTATAAGACACACTCTGACTTACCGCCTAACGCTTCGCATTGGAGCAATTCACCGCTCTCCAACTAATTGTTGAAGGTTTACTGAGTATCAACGCTAATCAACGAGGCTCGAGCAAACTACACAACTGACCCTTGCAATCGCCCATAATAAGGCATAGACAGCACTGCGGCGACATCATACCGACCTCCGGTCTCAACGGGAGGCTGGTGTAGCGCATTAAGATACATTAGGCGACATTTGTCGTGCGACATGTCGAGCAATGTAGCGCGACGTCGCCGGACATCGCTCGACATTTCACGCGACACGTGTAGATACGCGGATATAAGTCGCGCGACATGTCGAGCGATGTCCGGCGACATCGCGCTACATCGCTCGACATGTCGCACGACAAATGTCGCCTAATGTATCTTTGGGTTTAGCGCCACCTATCGTCAAATTGAGACTGGTTCCATCTGTTCCGAGATTATAGTGTCTGTGTGTGCGTTGCTCGAGCGCATTTCGTATGGAGATTGACTACTGTATCTATCTGTTTTGCGACAAGATGTTACTAGTAGCATAATCCCGCGATTTATACTATGAAATTTATAATGAACAATAATCATGGAAGGCTTCTGTCAGGGATTATATGGTGTATTTGTCAGTGTTGGTCTTTTAATTTTACAAATACTGCAAGTTGGTAAACTTCTAGGATTGTTAAAACTTTCGATAAATCGAGGTACAATATTTTTTCCGAAAATAACCAATATTGGTTCTTGAGTTTTTTTTACACATTTACGATAGATATTTGGTAAACTGAATTCTGAAGAAATTATATTAACAGTTTTGGTTTATTTTCCTAAATTTCAATATTATTATAAACTATTAGTAATTTACCAACCTGTTTGTCATGTAAATATGTTCGGTCCTCAATCTCATACATACAAATCGGCGGATTATTCATAATGTTCAGTAAAATTCGGGTGCATTATGGTAATGACGTAATAATGCTCTGACGAATTGGTGCAGGCTTGTACCGCCAAATTACCCAAAATACCACGAGGTACAGAATACAAGGAAAAAGGCCAAAAGAGACCGAAAGTTTTTAAAGCTCAAAATTGAGAATTCGGCCCTGAATATATTTTTGTATCTACCATCCCAGAATCCTTAACCTTATAAAAGAGATTTTCAGTATGGCGTATACAATTGGGAACCGAAGAGCTGGCAGCTTCCTCGAAGTGATCTAATTCAACAACACATAAAACTTTTGTATTGTTTAATTCAATTAGATTGTGACTTCATTATTCAATAAATGATACATAGGTACACACCTACCTACCGTCACGCCTCTTTCCCACAGGGGTAGGCAGAGACCACTTTGTTCAAGAAATAAACTTTTCAAAAAAATAAAATTATGCTAAAAGTAGCTACGAAGTATGAAACATTAAATTTATGGTTTGGATTGTGTATACGAAGTTTCGTGCGATATCATGCCTGATTTAGGTAGATAGACGTTATTTTTGTTTGTTGAGTTAAGAAAAAGTCTGGTTTTCAATGTAAAAGCAATTAAGTAGTGCCAATTAAGGACATTTGCTCAAATATGCCAAAAGTAATTTCGACTTCTTTTAACTTTATGATCTCCATCATCTTCACTAATTTCAATTCACCGTGCACACTTCAGCCCTGTCCGTGGCTACTTTGTTATTCCAAGTGATTCTCAAGATCATCTAAAATTATAGAGTTCTTATTACTTGTAACAAAATTAATATTAAATCGAAAATATCTTATTGAGATTAGTACCTACTACACATTTATTTATTTAGGTAGGTATCTACATAACATTTTTGCATACTTTTTCATTCTTAAAATTTGACGACGGCTATACAAGTTTCATTTAAAAAAATAATAAGAAAATGATACTTTAAGCCTCAGGTACACTCGTTACTAACAAGTGCAATCCACCATACCCAAGTGAAATGGTATTCAATAAAAGTCTCGATTAAATCCAATCTAATTCAACTAATTGGCGTTTAAATTAATAATGATTGAGACAAAAAAGCCTCCACGAATCACATTTCAAGTCCAATTAAACCATAAAAGGGGGCTTATCATGAAGCCATTAACCGACAACGAACACGTAGGGAGGTTTATGAGTTTTACTACACAAAATCGTTGCCGGCCATTTTGGAACAATCTGCTTTCGATTTACAACCAATTAGCTCAATAAATACGGGGGCTCGCTTGTAGCGTAGGCTGCGGCGCTGGGGCCACGAGAAACGCGTGTGGTACCGCTTATGGTAATACCCGTAACGTTGACATAAAAAGTAAACATTGTTCATCATCATTTCAGCCATAAGACGTCCACTCCACTGCTGAGCATAGGCCTCAACAACCATTCTCACCACACCATTCTCAGACCTTGTTATTATTATTTTAAGCTACAACTAGCTTCCTGCCCGCGGCTCCGCCCGCGTGGAACTCGGTTATATTGCGGTATAAAGCACTACTATAAGAAAACTTCTCGTTTCAAACGACACACAGCGCTATCGATCTATCATCTATCGATCAGCCATCGATCGATATCGATTTATCATCGATCGATATCGATTTATCAAGGTAACTATATTTTTGTTTTTCCTCGGGAACATCAGTTTTTCCGGGATAAAAAGTAGCCTATTATTTAATCCGGACTTCTATCTTTACGTCTGCAAAATTTCAAAGCAATCGGTTCAGTAGTTACGGCGTGAAAGCGGAACAAACGAACAAACAAACTCACTTTCTGACTTATAATATTAGTAAGGATAAGGAAGTAAGGATGAAGGCACATGCGCATATGAATCTTTACCAATTGATAGACGATCGGCTTCGCCCCTAGACATCCTTAATTCCAGATAGATTGCAGATGCGTTGCCAATCCAAAGGTCTAACGTGTAACGCTTTATTTAGCAGTGATTGTACCGGCTATTTTACTCTCTGAATCAGACAAAGGCATTGTGAGCACTGTTGCTTTGCGGCAAGATCAGCGGTTATGGTTGTGAAAGTAATTCAGATGGACCTAGCCTACCTACTACTCATAAAAACATGAGGCATGATAAACAAACTTACATTAATCAGAATGGACTAGTAAAAGTGTTAAAGAGAGCAAACCAATAACAATCTCCAATTAAAATCAAATGTATGCAAGGAAAAATAATATCGGCACTTGAAAGATGAAATGATATAAGCGACATTTTTTAGGATATTGAGTTTATAACAACGGTAAAAATCTGCAAGGTTTGCTATAAGGCGAAATGATACAACTTAGTATCGTAAGAAATGACGCTTATCCCATTAAGCTTTCCAAGCGTTAATATCCAACTAAAGAATACAGAACACATCTGGGAATGCTCACACTGCTGAAATTAAACTTATTTACGTCTAATCTAATAGGAACACATTGTTTTAGAAAACAACAAAACCGCCGTTTTTCTGGCCCCACCTTTATGAATACGACCACTAAAACTAATCAAATGTGAACGAAACGTGCATATAGCGTTTATGAGAAACTCGACCCGAAACAAAGGCCCGGTGTCTAATTGAACATAAAATAATTATTGACGAATGATGAACGGTAGCTTACGGCTATGGCCATAAAATGTAAAAGTTTTCCACGATTATCTTATTTATGTAATAGGGTTAGTTAGAGAACGAGATTTGATTTGACTAATTGGTGGGGACCTGGTCATAGAATTGTTATTACTACAAAGTGGCTTAGGATGACCACGTATGACGCAGGCCCGAGGAGAATAAAATGGAAACACGAAAAGAAAGTAAAGTGGATGGAATATCTTATAATGACTACTACTACATTTCTAAAGACAAACATGTCGTTTTCTAAATTCAATTAATGCCACGCAATATTGTTCAGGGCGTGTCCTCATGTATTACTTTTTAAAATACAGTAGGTACAACAAACCCGTGTGGTGCCGGGGTTACCCGTGTGGTGCCGGGTTAGAATAGCACCTCCCCCTTTCTTCCCGTGGGTGTCGTAAGAGTCGACTCTGGGAAAGGGTTGGTGTATTGTGGGCGATGGGCTAGCAACCTGTCACCACAATATCACGTTTGACCATCTGGTTACCCTGCATTTGCTAAACGTGGCACTGGATTTTTGAATTCATGTGCTCTGCCTACCCCTCCTGGGAATACAGGCGTGAGAATATGTATGTATGTGTAGGTACAATAAGTTCTGCTTGATATAAAAACAGTCTCAAAGTCAACTCATTTTTTTAACTGTACTTATGGTACAGTCTATATCTATACTGTACCATTGAAGTTTATGCAATTCATATTACCAGGGTTTTAGTGAGTACATAGAACAACTTTGCAATTCAAAATCTAGATTTTTAATTTTTACTTCCGGGTATGTAGAATGCGCTATTGTGTATCATTATCATTTAGTGATGTTTTCGTTAATTATTTTATGCATGCATCATTATCAGTAATAATTTAGCTACTTTCGGGCCTTTAGGAGATGTAAAGGAATAAAAAAGGTATATTATGTATTTAGCAATAGACTGCGTGGGTTATTCATGATTTTTTTTGAAACAATTATTTTTAAGACTTTCACACGTTTTTTAATATGTGCTAAGGTTTGGTGATTTCATAAATAGACACAATACACTGTGGTGAATTGGTGATGCAACAAAATGATTGTAATTCATAATAATATAATTCTGAACAAAAACTTAGAAAAAAATATTATTTATTTATTTATTCAGCCCGTTGCAGCTACGTCGTGAAAAGAGTGGTCGCACTCAGTATTATTTTATTAGAAGTATACTAAAAATTACGCAAAATTTAAGGTAGCTTATAAACTTTTGTACAAATTTAAACTAAAAAAAGGCAAAAACCCGTCCTCATTTTCGATCTAGAACAAAAAGTTAATAGAATCATGGGACGTACCATATTCCGCCCAAGACAGTACTCGCCCCGGGCAATATTGTTATTGCCTTTAGTAATCGAAAACTACCTTAATTTTTACTCATTGAATTCGAGCATGCAAATCACCTTTCGTTCCAATCGATACCACACCGTGGGTAGTTGGATTAAGATCGAAATTCCTTCCCTCGTCTTATTAAGGTACGATGTCCGGTCACTTGAAACAGCTTCAGGCAATAATTTGTTAATGTACCCATAGCTCCATTTTGATAGCTCAAATTAGACAAAAGGCGATCGTCGGTTTCTTCGAAGTGAAGTCTTCATTCGGTTAGAATTGTTACGCAATTGAGTTGTTCTATGCTCAATATGTTTCGGTCAATCAATCATGTTATTGTTTTATAGTTTCTGGAAGACTTTTGAGAAAAAAATCTATCTTAGCTTTCTTCCGTGGAAGCGGCGTATTTTTTTTGTCTCGGATTTCGACCATACTTTGGTTGTAAATGTAAGTGGTAGTTTTTTTGCACTGACATCTGCAACACGATTGTTTGGCCACACTGTTTGTTGTACATATTCTGAGATGTAAACTACATACATACATACATATTCTCACGCCTGTATTCCCAGGAGGGGTAGGCAGAGCACGTGAATTCAAAAATCCAGTGCCACGTTTAGCAAATGCAGGGTAACCAGATGGTCAAACGTGATATTGTGGTGACAGGTTGCTAGCCCATCGCCCACAATACACCAACCCTTTCCCAGAGTCGACTCTTACGACACCCACGGGAAGAAAGGAGGAGGGGCTATTCTAACCCGGCACCACACGGATGTAAACTAAATATGTCAAAAATGTGTCGATACTTTAGTTCTAATCATTAGATATTATCGATACTTTTTATGTACTTGGTTGTTTCTGCGACTATTTAGTAGAAACTGGCAGTCTTCGAATCCTTTAATCACCACCGAAGATTCCGTGGTTGCGTGTGCAGCTGATTACTATACTACAATCTGATGTTGCTATTTGGATAGCGAAGAATTTAATGAATGTTATCTTGTTAAGTAGGTTATTGGTAAAAAAAAGCATATTATTTTTATAAAAGTGAACGTGTTTTTAGATTTCCACGCGTTTCCCGAGACAATGAAAAAATACTTGATACAGAGTAACAGATATCGATGACAAAAACTGAAATAGAGGTGATATTCTGTAATCTAACAAATTAAACTTGTCGACGAGCTCGAAGTCGAGGTGACAATATTAGCTGTAATATTGTATGGCATATTTGACAGCTTGACGTCAACCTCGTTGACGAATTAAGTTAGTTACGTTAGAGACATAGAGGATAGAACCTATAGAGAAACAATGTTCGCAACCCCGGTCCGCAAATAGTTTGTTGATTTCAACATACTAAACGTCACCGTCACTGTCACAGAAACTGTACAGAGCCAATAACCGTAGAGAAAAAGGCACTAGCGTTACGCGCGATCTTGGACCAGCAAATAAGAGCACAGCGATCACTTCAATTGTTTTGCGGAATAATTTCCGAACAACCGAGATGACATTAGTACTCTAAAGGTTCTATCCTCAATGGTTAGAGAATACCGCTACTGGTGGCATAAGAAATATATAAAAAAACATTAAATTGCAATTGTGTCAAATTCTAACCGACTCCTTGGTTCCCTTCTTTCAGAGACCTAAGACGATGACCTTAAAACAATTTTATTCAAACAAGCCAGCACAACGGCGGGTTTTTTGATAAATTAAAATCGTGCTTTATTAATCACTTCAACGATCACTGATAGTTATTTTACGAGATTGTTGTGATACGTCGAATTAGAAATCGATTCACAATTCGGCGCATCAAAGACAATCGGCCATTCTTGATCTTGTAAAACGCGTTGATAATTAAAATCAAAAACGTAATTAATAAACGTGGTTTGATTAGAATGGCCGTAAATTTGGCTTCTGTTTTGCCCGTTACGGGATTTTTCATTACTATAATCATAAGGCTCGTAATATTTCAAACAAAATTAATTACGGAAATCTGTGATATTCGGATTATGTGATAATGGCTCTTGTGTGACCTTTATTATGTTATTAGAACTGTAATATTTTTTGGTTAAACTTTTTATTTGTTTAGAAACCTACAACGGTTATCTGAAAGTTTGAAGTATTTATTCCTACAAAATCAAGACCGTTTACCTTTTACATCTAATTAATTTAAATGAACCATTATTTTGGTTATAGAAAAGAAAATATTAAGTTTAAAGTGTGTTATCGGGCTTAGAATAAAATCTTTCCATTCCTTCCGTGGATGTCATAAGGGTCGATTAAGGAAATAGGTTAAAGGTATACCTATTTTGAGCGACATGCTAGCAATCTGTCAATATTGCACTTTTGCACCTCTTAACTTAAGACAAAAAATGTGCTAACGCTAATGCTAAGTGCATGTAGGATTTCGTGTGCTCAGCCTATAGCCTACTCCTTGCAGGATTGATACATTTATGCGCACAATCACGCCTATTTTCCCAAACGGGGTAGGCAGAGCACACGAAACGTGACGTAGACAAAACCATGATTATGCTTATTTCACGCTTCGCAGCTATTTAGTTTTAAAAACAAATGGAAGAGGTATTATATTAGTGAAAGTTTGCTAGTCTGTCACCTAAATACTAAGTACCTCAAATTATTTCCTTAGGCGCCTTTTACGACATCCACGGAAGAAATGAAGGGGTTTTTTATATTCCGGCACCACACGGGTCCAGGAGTGATACAGTATTTAGAAATGATCAATTCATACTTATAATTCATTTACTATTCTCGACATAACTTTGTGTATGCTTGCAGAAAAAAGACTCCACTAAAAACAAAAATGGCTGCTCCAAATTAAAATAAAACGGTATGACGTAATTTAAAAAACAAACCACAGTCGTGGACATACTCTCGTAAACATTGCCTATTAATATTTTACCGATGGCTTCTAACCAAGCCTCCATATGGACGGGCGTGGTGGCCACAATATAATGTCGGATCTCACCTGCCAGTCTATTTTCGTGTGGTACAAGGGTATAAGAAACAGCATGAGTGAATTTGAATAGCGCTAAGCTTAGAGTTAACTGTACGAGTTCAATTGAAAACGTTGTCAAAATAAAATATTCTGGCTAATAATATTTTGGCGAGTGTGAGTTTAAGTTCACTACTTATATTTGGCATGAATCAATGTCGTATAACACAAGACAAGTGAAGGAAAAGTCTAAAAATTGTTTTCTTGTGGTTGCATGACACAAAAACTGTTCGCGTTTACGTACATAATTTACTTTTACACTACTACTTTTATACTTTTTTATACTTTTGTAGGTAATTTATGGTCCTTCTTCGATAGCAACACGCCGCAGTGGCAGCTGTAGTTAGTAGCTATTGTATAAAACAATTTGCAGACAAATTTATCTGGCTAGATATTGTCTCGGCACTTTTCTTTAACTTCTCTTTAACAACATTACCAGCAAAATAAACAGTTTCATGTGTTTTCCGTTAATCGTGCGCAAATTACGTTCATGAATCCATTGTAGGTATGATACTGAAACAAGAGGCAATCTCTCTTGCCTTAGACCACACCAAGCCCGCAGGCAGACAACACCTGAGCTGATCTATGGGCCAACGGTACTGCGGGCCAAATTGTTAGCCAGCAATGTATTACTTAAGTAATATGCATAGAGCAATGTTTGGCTTAGTTTCAAGCATTGCAGCCGGAATGCGGAGTCTGATAATAATGTATTGTTAGGAGGATTGATTGTTAGAAATTGCTGAGTTGTGTATATTTAAGTTGGAAGTGTTTTCTGATGCAAATTATGGTGGTTTTTGCGGTTAGCAACCATTCATGCTAAAATGGGGGTTGTTGTGATTGTTAACTCGTTTTGATAGCTGTTTCATTAATTAGTGCATACATACACACATCTACCATGGCTGTATTCCCAAATGGGGTAGGCAGAGCACGCGAAACGTTTCACAGACAAAATCATGACTATTTCACGTTTCTACCACTTCTAGCATATTTTTTAGGGTTAAGAATATTATAGTGACGGATTTCTGGCCTCTCGCCTTAAATATACCTTAACTTATGTCTTAAGTTTAGTCACCTCTCTCTCTCTCTCTTAAAAGATTTATCTCAGTCTTGTATCACTAAAAATATTCCCCTGCTGAGTCGGGCTTATAAACACCCCTTTATTCTCCTGCGCATGTCATAAATGGTGACTTAGGAAATGGGTTAAGGTAAGCTAGAAACTTGTCGTTTTGATAACCCTTTTTTCTAACGTAAAAGTGAACTCTACATGGTGTTAATGTATGTTTTTGTGTGCTTTGCCTACCCTGATTGGGAGTTCAGGCGTGATTATTTATGCATGTAAGTTTGTATGTTAGTATGAAAGACGCCGGCTTAGCACGAAAGGGCGCGAGTGGCGCGCGGGATAGACCTGTCACTGTCTAACTTCTAACGTCAAAAAGTGACAGATAGTCTATGTCAATCCCTCGCGTGCTATACTGTGCTAAATCTATTGTTTAGGATATAAAAAGTAAAAAGTAAAAAACTCTTTATTGTACAAACACAAGAAATACAAATAAGTCATAAACAAAAAATTTTGATGTACAAAGGCGGACTATAGCTACATACATACATATTCTTGCGCCTGTATTCCCAAGAGGGGTAGGCAGAGCACATGAATTCAAAAATCCAGCGCCACGTTTAGCAATTTCAGGTAACTAGATGTTTAAACGTGATATTGTAGTGACAGGTTGCTAGCCCATCGCCCACAATACACTTACCCTTTCCCAGAGTCGACTCTTACGACACCCACGGGAAGAAAGGGGGAACTGCTATTCTTACCCGGCACCACACGAGATATAAGTTCTGTGTACATTAAGCTTAATAACTATGCAGGTTATTACAGTCAAGCAAGTAACTATAAAGTAGCTAGTTTTTGTTTCACCAGCGAATTTGAATACAAGTAAAGTCCTACACTGCCAATTAGCAGCAAAAACTAGTTTAAAATTGAATAACCAAAATCGATAAGAACCCATTATTTTCACAGATAGTATCTAGAAACATTCCAAAATAATTTGAACGACGCGTGCTGCGTCTATCGGCTTTCATCTGCTTGTAATAACTATTCATTCTGGATAATAAAAATTTCGTATCTCTTAGAATTGCCGACGTACCGTAATAGCTGGGAGCTGGTTTCTATTGCTATTTATTACTGCCTTTTATTTTTATAAATCGGTCCAGATGTTTTTTTGTTTGGTGAAGCATGTCTGGTTGTTTTGTATCTATATCTCGTATGCCTATGGCGGGATTATTAACAATTCTTTTGTTTTTATTCGAGTTGCCAAATGTTACGATTGGGCTTATTGTATCCTTTTCGAGCTTTGGGTTAATTGTGTTTTTGAAAATGGAATGGCAGACCAAACTCTTTAGCACATTGTGGCAAAAACTATGCAATGAACGAGATTGTGCAAAAAATCTAAAAGTAGGTGTTTTCGCACTGGGTTGTGCGTAAAGGTGAATCTTTGATCTAATTAAGTGAGCCACCCTTGTCTAACAGTGACTAGACTAGTGATGTATATGCGACTGTTGGAAAATTGAAGTGTCAAAATTTCAAATTTACTGTCAAATGCAAAAATGTCTAGTGTCAAATTAGAATACATATTTTATGTTGTGTGTTTTTGGGAAAAGATCAACTCAATGTTATGGGAAAAATAATATACCTAATACCTACACAGTGCGTGATTTTCAGGAAAAAAATATTTTGTAACTGTAAATTTTAGTTGGTCACTAATCAATAGCACTTCGTAAAATATTTGCACTAAAATCCCAAACACCTTGTAATACCGGCCCTCCCTCAATTCATCAGTCTGTTAGCACAAGATGGTGCAATACATCATCTAACAAGAACTCCGTAACCAGAGTTTTAAGGCCCGGTTGAACCGCGTGGGCGACGTAAAATCAGTAATTAAAGCTAGCGTTAACCGATATCTGTCGTTGTTAGGCCGAGTATACAATGATGGATTAGAAATAATGCAAAGAATTTGCTGAGTAAATATTTTGTTCTCAATGGATTAAGAGAATTAGGATTTTTTTTTTAGTATTTTTTCGTGTAATGATAATTCGTAAATGATCGGATGCTTAGTTTTAAATAAGAAGATATTGAATTATTTATTACGTGTACATTTTACGTGTAGTAAGTATGTAGGTATATTCAAGTAGGATGTAAAAAAATACATTAAAAATCTGACATTTTGTTCCTACCATTACGTTTAGCTTGCGACAGTATAAAATGAATCAAAGTTAAAAACGTGAAAACGGTAAAAGTGGAAACATAAATCATAGATTTCGATTCTGTGTAACAATTTGTGCACTTTGTCTATCTTCTTGTATACAGAAATGATGTTCAGAGATGTGTTGAACTTATCGAAACCGCACTGCAAGTAAATATTTAAATCGGTCCAGTGTGTACACAGCTTAATAACGTAAGTTTTTAAGATCCACGTGTGTTTAATTTAAAGTGCGTCGCCTACGCAGAACTGTAACTAAGAAAATCATTATCTACCACCAAGACAAGGGAGCTTAATCAAATACTATTGAACAGTGCTACCAATTGCTATGAAGTTATGACGGGCGAAATTCTCTTTGACTCAAAAAAAAAACAAAAAGAGAGCGATCGACAATATTTCGATATCTTCTCTCTGTGCGTCAGGAGTAACAAATTAATTATAAATTAATCAAACCGTTTCTATATCTCTACCTATTAAGTAAATATTAGATACGACAAAAAATATTTTATTTACAAAAAAAAAAACAATAAAACGACTAAGAAAAGAATAAAAAGGCAGAATATCGAAAAATATTTAGGTAACATAAATAATGCTAGTCTTCTTAGTGTGGCATATACATAGTGTTACAGTGCGAAATGAAACACCTGTACATATTTCTCATTTAAATTCACACCTGGTGCCTCTAAATAATTATAGGCCTTTGGATTTTCAAAAAGTGTGATACAGTAATTAAAAAAGCTATTCAAATCTAGCTAAGACTACCTTAAAACTGTAGTCAGAATATAATAACCCCTATCATGAATTAATAGTGAAAATAATTCGCGAGAAATCAATTAAGAACATGACATAAATCTCAAAGAAACCTAACGTTTGTGCAAAACATCGTAAGAGCACTTACGACGTTATGTCGCTTACGACAATTTGAAAAGCGTAACTACAAAATAGTGGTAGTTAATATTAATAAAATAATTAACGTCTACTGATTGTAAGAGGTATATCATTCGGTCTGAATGATATAGACCGAATCAGTTAGTGGGCGTGGTCAATTCACGCAGCCACAATTTACGAGGACGCTAGTTTTAAACTTGCTTCTTGGGAATAAATTTAAAATACATTTTGAGTTGATTACTTGACTTGTTACTGGTTTAACTTACTGGTGGAGAATAGATTTATGACAAAAATGGCGTTGTTTAACCTTAAAATCGACGCCATCGTGAAATTATGCGAACCAATTCTTTTTTTGTTTAATTGACGTGTGAATCTTTACGCGACTCACGTGCAAAATAGTCATTTTCTGACTTATTTAGTTAGACAGTGACAGGTATAGTCTATCCCGCGAGCGACTCGACTCGAGTGTTGCTGCGTGGAGTTTTGGATTGGGAGAGAGAGTTAAAAGTCTGTAGGTGAAACTTTTGCCCAGCATTGGGGCACTAGTGCCTGCCCATAAAAATATTATCCAAAATAATCAAAAATCTAAAAATCTACCCAAACAAACCTCTTTTTGTTACTACAAATTTGATATAACGCGGTGGAAATGACAAAAGCTAATCAAATTTTCTTTGAATACTTCAATGAAATTACCTACTATAAATACATTTGTTTTATCTTTTTTTTTATAAAAACGTCGTCACACTTCTACACTTTCATCGCAACAACTAATTCAACCATCCAATACAAATCAAACTCACATTGTCAAATATTTCAAAATGGCATAAGCGCCTTCTCACAACAAATGAGCTTACGTCATTCGTATTTACCGGTATGGTCTTAACCGATCAATCACCTTCATTCAACACAATAGTTCTAATTGACGCCCAGTCCGCTACCATTCTGCTGCCGACAAGTCAAAGGGTGGAAAAAAACTACAAAGGTTGATATGTAAAAATTACCGATTGTTATGAATATTAGGAGCGCGAGCCGAAATGCCGTAAGTCCAATTGAAATTTAGGGTTCAAAGGCTAGTAGTTGCGGGGTTCTTAAAGATATCCATAATTTTGTTCATCGAATGTGTCCACGAGTTAGGGAATAAGTGTCTAGGCAATGTAATTTATAGTATCGAGATTGAATATCGAATGTTTTTTTTTTCAGAATTTGCCAACTTTCCACGAAAGGGTGCGAGTAGAGTTGCGCGCGAGCAGTTTCATAAATAGGGCGGCTTCAGCGGTGCCCAGGTATACATATAGCACAGACCCTGGAGGGACGTAAAAATTACCAGTTTCATGGGCGTATTTTTGAAAGCTCGCACCAGACGCATAAAAGGCTAGTTACGGCACTGCGCGCGAGATAGAATATTCCTGTCACCGTCTAATTAGAGACGTCAGAAAGTAACAAATAGTCAGGTAAAGGCACATCCACAATAGCAGTTGAAGCAGCCACCAGGCACCACGAAGCACTTCTCTAAAATCAATGTTCTCGGAACCCTGCAAAGAAGACTAATCGCACTTACCGTATTTTTAATACGCATAAGCCGCGTAAGAGGTTGTATAGTTATTACTGAAGCATATGGACGACACATGGCCTGCGCATACGGCGCTATTGAGGCTATTGGTTCGTGCATGATAAAAATCGTAGGCGTTTTTTGCTGTAATAAATTTATTTGGATGTCGTGCGAGATGTCGATGTGTTTGAATAATATAAGCCGCTGTAACCGTTATAGGAGCTGGCTGATTTGTGAGCTTTTTTTAGGATAATTAAATATAATTACAAGAAGCCATTGCTCTAAATAGGACCTCTTAAGCAGGGTTTGTCCCTGGTTTGACGTATTTCTATTTCATCGGATTCTTGATTTGTTGAATTGTCAATATGAAATGAAACTATGCAATTACCATGACTTCATTTTTTAAATATTGAAAAACGAAATATTTACAAACGAACATTTTTAAACAAAACTTAATAGAAGTCTGTAAAAATAAAATTATGGTATACCTATACACAATGCAAATCAAATCAATGTAGGTACTGAGCCTATTTAAGCAATCTAAAGCGGTATTTTTTCTGTCAACAAATTCGTTGACGATTTCTTTTTTGTGGTCATACTTTTCCATGCTTTGAGTGATTGACTGCTTTGCGTATTTTTGTAACATTTGAAGAAAGAAGTTGCATTTTCTTGAAACTGAGGTTCGGTCTTCAGTAACCGAATGAATAAAGAAAGTGATGACTTCTTGCGGATTCTAGTAGGTATGTTTAGTCGGTTATGCCAGTCAGTAGCATTATCAGTCCGTACGTAACTAAAACAGGACTAAGACTAGACTAAGCCTGAACTAAGACTGAACTATCACAGGACTATGAATTGAGCAGAGTTTCCAAATTCCAAATTCCAAATTCAAAATTGATTCTATCTAACCATAAACACGTAGAACTATACCAAGTTTATGTTTTCTCGGACCTACGTTTTTCTCCCGATCGTGCCACCCTGCCGTCACGCTGTCGCGTGTTCTGATTCACCGCGGTTGCTGCACCTTGCTGCTTGTTTCTTGACAAAAAGAGGCTTAAAGGGTTCCGTTTTTGAAGGATTCGTTCAATATTTAGGACTAATTCAATACATACATACATACATACATCATGCTTGTTTCCAAATGGAGTAGACAGAGCATACGGAACGCTACATAGACAAAACTATGACTATTTCACGTTTCCTGGCCACTTCTGGTATGATTTAGGTTTTAAGTTGGCGGGTATAACAGTGACAGGTTGCTAGACTGACACCTAAAATATATACCTTAACCTATTTCCTTAGTCGCCTCTTACGATATTCACGGAAGAAAAGGAGAGGTTCTGTTGAGCCCGACACTAAATGTTATCAACAAATCTTAAATCTATTTTAAATATAAAACTACCGTGAGACTCACTCATGGTGAAATCAATCGGATGAAGTCTTTGTGTCGAGATTAGTTCGATATGTTTCAAGCCAATCTGTGACACATCATCGGCTGCACTGTTGCGCGTTAGGTACCCTCGATGATTGGTCACGAATTGACTTAACCAGTAAACCTCCCTATCCCTAACCTTTGGTATTTATTTATCAACTAGCTGTGCCCGCGACTTCGTCCGCGTGGATTATTTATTTTGGGAATTACCTTTTTTTCGCAATAAAAGGTAGCATAATGTCCTTTCTCAGGGTCTAAAAATTGTCTGTGCCAAATTTCATGAAAATCGGTTGAGAGGTTTAAGCGGGAAAGCGTAACAGACAGACAGAATTACTTTTGCATTTATAATATTAAAACTAGGGATATAGGAGAGGAAAGTAAAAATTAACTGTTTAATCGCTCAAATTTAGTTAGGGCATTTATTTTCTCTGCTGTCGTGAAGCCAAAAAGGACAAGGATGTTCATGTCCATAATATTGGAACTAAAATTTAACAAAACAGAATCAAAACTCCCAGTAACCTGTTGGACCCTAAATTGATCACCTAGTGGACGGTGACGAACCGAGATTTTGTGGTGCCGGCACGAGCTCCATAATGGCTGGTGGGAAAAAATGACACGCCGGTCTCGCGCGCCCATCACAGTTCGTGGTCACTATAATTTGATTTCGACTTTTTTTAACCCGGTAGCTTATCAGCTGAACGTCTTGTAGTCTAGGAGGGAATGTTGAAGTACTTGATATGAGACAACGATACGTACCCATACCTCAGTCACCCTTAGTGTTAAATTACTTTTTTCTCAATTAAAAAATTGTTCCTACTCACTCCTAAAAAAAAATTTACACGCACAGAATAAAAACATAAAATTATGTATCATATAATAATTTGTATTGAAAACTGCCATGATTCTGTAAATCAAAATAAGATTTTTGATACTGTATTATGACCGAATTGAGAAAAAGAATAAATGGACAAGTTTTTCATACAGCTCAAGTGTTTCATTTCAATTCAATCATAGCTACCAAAAACCTATGTTTTTTAAGTTACCTTTCTCCTTACTCAGAACTAACTTAAACAATCTCCTAACGGTCAAAATTGGTTCATCGGTTTGACAAAACGTGGTGTCAAAATGTAGCAGACAGACGCATATTGCTAGTAGAAATTCGTCAATAATTTGGTGCCTCAAACGCATAAATAAAATTATCAAAAGTAAACTAAAAGACTCAAGATACTTTTGGCATTTATGGAAATCGATTTTAATGTAAACTCCAAGGTTTTTTGTGGAATGAAACATTTGTTATAAAGGGGGAATAAGGGTAACAAAGACTGTCCGTTGGTCCATTTCCGTCTTCAATAATAGCGGATGCCACGTGTTGCCGACGATATCAACATGTCTTTAAAACAAATAGGCCCTGCGCAGACGACAGACTATCCGCGACGGACTTTTTAATCTGTGAATGTAGAACCTATGGAATTATATGCAGTAACACGACGCGCAAAAAGTCCGGCGCACAAGGCATACAATCCACGCAGACTTTTTCTGCGCCGCAGACTCGATCGCACAAAAAGTCTGTCGTCTGCGCTGCGCCATAAGTAGAGATAGCTTAAACACGAGACTTTGAGGCAAACAAATGAATATTGTGGAGAATCGCTAATAATAGGTAGAAATTGGATTGTATAAAAGTAATGACTGTACAGATTGGCTAATGAGATGAAAAGCGACTTTGTTGTATCAATAATTACATACACACATACAATCACGCTTATGTTCCAAAATGAGGAAGGGCAGATCAAGCGAAACGTGACACAGACAAAAGCATAACTACTTTTCGACATCCATTATTTGACTTATGGAAGTCTAAAGAAGAGGTCTATGTTCAGCAGTGGACGTCTTATGGCTGAAATGATTTATTATTTATTTATTTAACAAATACAATGACACGGCATTACAGTGTTGAACCAATACACCGAGCAATACAAAAATTATAAACTAAATACAGATTACATCACTTAAAAATACTAGATTCTCTATCATCCATCAACTCGCAAAATCTCAAGCATACCGAGCACACAGCCGGCCATCGCCACGCAAACAGATCACACTCAGGTGCTGAAAATAATGATGATGATTGGGCAGAATCACTATACTACCATGCTACTAAAGTATGTTTGTATGTACGCGTATGTAGTAGAACTCTGTTGCATTATGATTATGACGTTTGCTGTACCTGTCAAAAACATCTTAATCAAGGCAACAATAAGTTTCTGTGATAGGGTAGTGATCAAGTGTCACCCACGAACTTATATTATAATAAAGTTATTAGTTACTAATACCGTAACGTGTGGGTGTATTAATATAAGCCATTAGAGAGAAATCAGTTTCCTGATTCGGCATTTGGTTTGATCTTAATGGTTGCATACCTTTAGGCTATGTTAGTTTTTAATTCTGCTGAATGGGACTTAGCGGTATTTCTCTCACTTTTTTTTAAACTTATGAATTGTGGATTTGTAAACTAGAGTCTATTGTTTTGTAGTATTTGGGTACCTATAAAATTAGCGTTGTGTATAGAGAATCAAATTGCAATTACGTGCAGTAATTTTTAAAATTTTCTGTTTGTAATTTTGTTGGATTTAAAAAATGGTCATTGACTTCTAACTAATAAACATCAAACTCATTTAGTGATTCAAAATATTTCTTGTCAGAAATAGCTTAATAATTCAAATCCCAACCTCACGTGTACTACCTATTTAAGTAACTAGTGGCTAATGCTTCATACCTAATTATTGGCATTTTCAGTTCTAATTGAAAGGCAGTAAAAACTAAAAGCAGAGTGTCAATCATTGACAAAATTCCAAATTTCGTGTTAAATCAAGACTTTTTTTAAAGAAATGTAAAAGATACATTTAATTCACGTATGGATTAAACAAACTTGCAACTCCTTAACCCAACCGCTCTCTTCAAAATCCAAAAACATCAGACGATCTAACCTAACCGCATTCAATCACAGCCTCCGCGTACAGCTACGCCGCAAATCATCTGCATTTTTTCTCCTCAATATTAACCCCTACTTATGCTCCGAAATTAACTCACAAACGCTACTGTGATTGCTCCAACGTTACTTCATTAGTATCGTCCATTCACCAGTAGGCGGTATGTAATTTTTCTAAAACATTAACAACTGCTCCACATTCGTGCGGAGTAAAAAACCTTAAGGCGTGCAGGTAAGTAGATAAAACAACAGCAACCGTCAAATTTCCTCTTGACATTAATCACACTAGTATGTTCGTGTGTGCTGGTGGCAAGCCTTTTGGTGTTAGACGAGACTGGCTCGAGAATGTTTTTTATTTTTTATGCGTGAACGAATGAGTGAATGAATGAATGAAAGAATGATTGAATGAATGGACGAATGAGCTGCAACAGGAACTATTTATCGACAGTAAACTAATAAAAACTAGTAAGTTTATCCGTTGTCTAGTACCCATAACACAGGCATTAAATTGCCTACTTTGGGACTAGGGGATTGGTGTAAGAATTGTCCAGTGATATTTATTTATTTTATTTATTTATTTAAACTTGGTAAGATTTGAAGTAGTAAGTCCGCACATCGCCTTTTTGCGAAACGAGTTACGTGCACATAAAATAATACTCTGATGATTACGGCTTTTAAAAGATTTTCTATGGAACAAAGAATTAAATCGAACTCGTTTTATTTACCCTTTCTCGCAGCGGCCTCTAATTTTAATCATAATAAAAAATCAGCAACATTACATTCAAAAACAGTTTTAATTCTTTGCGACAATTTAAAAGAAAAATTGCCAGATTAACCGTGGGACACAATATTTTACGTAACCATAGCAACGGCTTGCAAAAAAACTTGTTACTCGTCTATTTTGTACCCCAAGCCTTCCTAATTCAAACTTGTGGCCAACCTATTCGCGTGCCGGCGCGGTCGCGCACTTTCTACCGCTAACGGTCGACGCGTGCGCGGTGCACCTGTCCCGACCCTATAGCTGCTTCATTACACTTCTGAAATGTTAATGAGCCTTAGTCCAGGCAATGGGAGCGTGTAATGCTGTAAGTGAAGATCATTGATCGTATTGAGGAATGATAGATTAGAAAAAAAATGAAGTTGTATGTGTAGTTTCTTGATGTTTGTGCAAAAAAAAACAAAAGAAAGCATTCGTATTTTTTTTTTCTTAAAAAACGAAATGTGTTTAAGAAAAATTACTATTACGTCAAAAGTTCTATTATATTATCATGTATTCAGAGAAATGTGAATAAAATTGTATGTCTTGGAGTTTTAAACGAAACTAACGTTTGACCATTTACTACATTAAAAAAAACCTAAAAAAATGTTACAGAAAAAAATATCTTACAATTTTCCTGACCAATTCACAGCAAATGAACCACAATGCGTAAGCCAAATTATTTTCCCTTTACAAGGACACAAACGGTTCTTAAATATAAAAAAAACACCTTACTATTTGCAAAAAACGCACCAAATTAAGGCACCTTTTACGTAACAACCTTCCAAATCAAATTACGTCATACGTTAACGGTCGGGATGCGCTGGCGCTTACGTAAAACAAAAGGACTTAAGCGCCCATATGTCCACGCTGCAAGTCCACGCAAACCCTGCGTCTTTAAGGAACCTTACGCCTTTTACCTTAAAGTTGATTTTAAGAATTTTTGCGGGTATGGTGTTGGGTGTTTTTTGTAAGCCGTTGCGATGTTTTAATTATGTGTATGCGCAACAGGTGAAGCGGCACCTGCGTCAACCGTCGTTTCCTTTGTGCGTTTGACATTACGATGGTTAGATTAGATGTGGGGTGCTATTGATTCGAGCTTCGATACTTAAGTATTGGTGGCGGTTTTATTTTATTGCTTTTAAAATTAAATGAACTTCAGGGAATTAAGTGAAAACATTGTGAATGATATAAATACTTTTATTTGCTGTTGTTTTTTTTAGTTTTATTTTGGTAGATATTTCGTAAGAGGCAACTAAGGAATTACGTAAAGGTATATTTTAGGCGACAGGCCCATTTATTCAGGCTTTTATTTTATGTGGGATATCGAATTTGATATTATCACGAGCTATTTGGTGAAGGAAAACATCGTGAGGAAACCTACACACAGCGACGAAGTAATTCAAAGCTGTGTGTGAAGTTTTTAATCCGCACTGGGCCCGCGTGGGAACTATAGCCCAAGCCCTCTCATACTGAGAGGCGGCCTGTGCCCTGCAGTGGGACGTATATAGGCTGATGATGATGATGATATTTTAGGCGACAGGCTAGCAACATGGGACTATGATATAACTATGTTTTACATGTATAATATTTATATCCAGTCCTAAGTATGTGGTGTCGGGATGCAATAACACTTATACATTTCTTCCGTGGATGTGGAAAGAAGCAACTTAGAAAATAGGTTTAGGTATCTAGGCGAAAGGCTAGCAACCTGTCACTATTATACTACCTCTTCCATCTATTTTCAAACTTAAAATTATGCTAGGAGTGGCTGGGAAGCGTGAAATAGTCATAATCATGCTTTTGTTTATGGTACGCAAAAGCAAAAATAATCGTCGAATACGACACAGACAGAGCCAAATTTTACTTAATCTAAGTTATGGGTAAGTTACTAGAACAATACTAGTTCCTAACTGTGCAAGTAGAACAAAAACTGGACAGTCTTAGTTCTTTGTTTACGATACTACGATAACATTTCCGTAGCTTGTGACCCTGTATTTAGTTATTTATTTGTCCACAAACCGTATTTTGTTTCAATGAAGCGAATCGCTGAGCTTATAGGATGGGATAGAAGATATACCTACAGAAGAAAAAAATAGGAGGTGCTATTTTAAACCTGATACAGTCGAGTTCATAAATATATGAGCAGACAAATGCCAAATGTGTAAACTTTTGCACCTTATTGTCAATGCCATAAAGGTGTACAGATATTTTTGAACCCTCAGTTTTGCTCATATATTAATGAACTCGACTGTACCACACGGAAATAATCAAATAGTACATAAATGAAACATTGACATAGGCTCTTCTTGTGCATTATATATTTTTTGTTTGTTTTAGTTTGCCTTAATCTTTCACCTTCATCGCGTATTTAAGAAAAAAACATTTTCTATAGACAAACAAAAAAAAAACTAAACATTCCTATCTCCGAGGTTGTTCTTTAAAACAAATAAATAAAACACTGTAATTTTAGTGATCGACAGAAAAAACATATTTATTCTAAACACATCTAAACCACAACTACGTGGACGCCACAAACCATTTCTAGTCCAATAATCAGCACTACAAACAAATAACAATAATACCTATTCGTGATGGCACTAACTCGAAAACTAAATACAGCCTAAATAACTGATTTCAAACCTACAGCCTCTCGCCATAGGCCGCTGACAAACGCTCTCACATCTTTGTATTATTTTATAGAGAAATTGTTTTTGCTGAGAGCGGCACGCGCCCTGTAGCCTACTTCAAAGTGATTTGTTGTTAGGGTTGCTACAAAGTAAAAGACACTCATATAGAACACATTTAATAAGTTTTATTTGACAGTTAGAGACAGTTTACTTCTGTGCCGTTACTGACCGCGGGGACAATTTTATGTCTTTATTACTGGTCTAGACTCTAGATGATCTGACGTTTTATTTAGTAGGTTTTCTTTATAGAGTTGGTTATACGTGTTTCTGCTTGTGGAACACATGGGAGTGTCGTTTGGATTGAATGTTAGCGATGTCTTACACTGGCATGTTACGCTAGTTTTAATAATAATATGCTATTTGGTAAAAATAGTACAAAACTTTTACTGACGTTTATTCTTTATGAGTATGTGTTACAAAATTTTAATGATATCAACTGGTATTGGAGCAGAAGTAGACCTAGGAATAGATGCTGGAACAGTTTCGAGCGGTTTAGGTCTGACTGGTGAGATTTAGCCAAAACCATAGATGAGTGGAAAGAAAAAGAGGAAGACGTTTTTTGTCCAGCAATGGGATATTTTAAAATATATTAAATTGATTCATAACTAAATGTAAATAAAGTTAGCCATGGGTAGTTAAATTGCCAAGCAATTATACACTTGAGATTAAAAATTCAGTCCTGATTGCCTATTTTACGAAACCACGTAGACTGCTCTACTTATAGTTAATTACAACAAATATTTTATTGCTATTTGTACATACATACGTACATCACGCCTGTATTCTCAAAAAGAGTATGAAGAATATACAAAGTGCTACTACAAAGACAAAACCGTGAGTAATTCAGGATTTGTAGACATTTTGAACATATTTTATTGTTTTTAAGTTAAGAGGTATACCTATATGTTAACGGAAATGTATCTAATCCGTCATTGTATACAATTCCTAGGAAATGTATGTAATTCCTAAAATTGCACGGAAATGTGTGAAATAAATTACACATTACACATTTCCTAGGAATTTACATTTCCTAAATCGCGATCGGAAATGTTCAAAAATGGCTGCCGAATCACGCATCGCTCTTATGAAACAGCAATTTTATTTAGGTTAGGTTAGGTTAGGTTAGATTGTTAGCGTTATAATGGCGGGACCACGACCTGGATTTAGTCAATTCATATTGCAGTATTTAGTACCAAATTTGTACTATTTG
>BHDV01041219.1:56135-111772 GCA_005406045.1 Adoxophyes honmai | reverse complement strand
AAAGAGCTTTATACATTTCCTAATACGATATTGGCATTGTATACAATTCCGAGGAAATTTATACATTTCCTAGGATATCTATGCGTTAAATAAATTTTCAAACAATATTTTATACATTTCCTAAATAGGATCGGAATTGTACACATTTCCTAGGATTTGTATACAATTCCTTGATTTCATACATTTCCGGTAACATATACACTGATAATGAAGTTCAACTTGTTGTCAAAAAATACTTTAACTTATTTTCTTAATCAAGAAAGAAAATTATAGTATAATTATGTATAGAGGTTTCTGCTAAACCCGACACCACACGGAAATTTAATCTAATCAGACTAAATATTTAATCTAATATTTTAAGTACCTAATCAAAATCTTCCTTATTTGCAAAGTTTGCATCAATATTGTAGATAAAATATAATACATGAATTCAATACGTTAAGTCTTCTTTGTACATAAATAAACTCGCCTGGCAATTAGATTCAATAATCTACACGATTTGCATAAAATCTTGATCAGTTTTGTTCGAAACGGTATTATTTATTACAAGCATGCCGGATAAGTCTCATAAATAATTAGATGTTTTTAATGTCAGCACTAGTTTCAAGTTTTTTTTTTACGTTTCTCGTAATACAGATGCAAATTTTTGCCGTTCAAGAGAAGTAATAATAAAAGGAATCCACATTTTCGGAATAATTATAAAAACAAGACGAAGTGTTAATTAGTTTTGGATCGATTAAAAACGACGTTTCGCGTATTTTGAGATAACAAGATACTCTTAAAGTCTATATGATAAAAATGTCGCAATATAAAATAATAAAATGCAGTTTCTAATCTTAAAGAAAACAAGATTTAAAAAGAAACAATTTATGCCTCGGTCGACAAATGACAATCAGGCGTAATTTTTGGTCTATATAAATTTCCTTTTAGACATAAACTTCTACTATACAATATGACGACAATCTCGTGCGCGACCGTCCTTGGGAGTGAGACGTGGTGGCGGGGGGAGGTACTACAGGCGTCAGCGGGAACTGCAGGGGAGGGGAATGACACGCGTGTTCCTTTGACGTGCTACCTCGCACCCACCAACGCATCTCATTCGCGAATACCATTACGCGCGAGGTGGTGAGTCAATTTCTTAGATAAAAATATCTAAAACAGCAAAAAAACTCGTTTTTTCTATGGGAGCCTCCCTTGATTATTATTATAATTTTGATTTTAGTATTTGTTATTAGCGGCAACAGAAATACATCATCTGTGAAAATTTCAACTCTCTAGCTGTCACGGTTCGTGAGATACAGCCTGGTGACAGACGGACAGACAGACAGACAGACAGACATACATACATACAGACAGACAGCGAAGTCTCAACAATAAGGTCCCGTTTTTTACCCTTTGGGTACGGAACCCTAACTACTACCTGTCTATGACCTATAATTTTTTTTCGGCGAATAAATTATCAATTCGACACATTATTGTTTCCTATTCGCAATTCTGCACAACTTTCAAAGACAACTACGGCGAATGGCGTGCAGAATCGCGATGTAAAGAAACAATAATGCCATAATTGTCGAAAAATCCGAAAATATTCACGAAGTCTGACATAAGATGAACGTCTGGGTGATCGACACCTACACGGAAAATGTTTCATTTGCTTTGCAATATTGGGTTAGTTCATACATCTACGTAAAAACTTAGTAAGTGAGATTAATTATGTCAGCGGGGACTGTAGGGGCGTCGGAGAATAACATCGCATGTTGTTTTGACGTGCTACCTCGCCCCGTCACCGCTTTTCATTCGCAAAGCCCGTGGCGCATGAGGTGGTGAGCCAATTTCCTATTTAAAAAAAAAATCTTACACATAAAACTACCGTGAGACTCACTCATAGTGAAAAATAACGGATTACTCACGTTGTATATACCGAGATTAGCTAATCCGTTATTCCGTGAGTAATCCGTTATTTTTCACTAAAAAAAAATCTATTTATCAACCTAATAATGTATGGCGGCGAATAACTATTTTTTTCTCACCTCTAAGCGATCCCAACTTACTTAACTTGTTTTTTTTTATTAAATGGTCGCAAAACAAATACTTTTCACACCCCTGTCGATATTGACCGGATAATATCGAACCGAGTGGCGATAAAACAATCAGCCCCGTTTTTGCGGAATTAGATGAAATTGTAGCCGATATCATTTTGTTTCTGTTTGCAGAAACCAATGTAAATAATGCAACGCTTGTTCTGATGCAGCGCGTTATGTACGATACAGTAGAGTAAAGCAATAGTAGATTACGGGACTTGAACCTTCAGTAATTGAACCGTGTAGAATATGTTTCGTTTTATTTAAATTTCGTTCAAAAGTGACTATGAAATTAAACGAAATTGTATACAAAAATAAGGTGATCGTAAAATAAAAACGGACTTTGATAGGTACCTATTTGTTTAAAATATAAGCATCAAATTATACAAATCTGGCAGGTCTGGATGAGACAGGCCTATGTTAAATAGTGGCTGAGCAAAAACTCGTGATGAAATTTGCAGTAAACTTACAATCATACAATTTAATGCATTTAGTTCTTAATGTTTTAAAACATGAAATCCACTTGTTGCATAGTAAATACAATAATAACACTTAAAATAACTACCTTAGTGTTTCCGAAACACTTTTGCCGTGGGCTGGTAATTTTCACCTATGTACTTTTAAATCCAAACTGGCACACATACCTGCCTATACAATTACACATACTACATACATCACACCTGTATTTTCAAACGCAGGTAGGCAGATCATCGAAACGGTACATTTAGAACACTCAATTAGGTAGCCATACATTTTTTTTACTGTGAACATCAATTTCGCGAAAAGCGATACCTTAACGCGCAACACAAAATAAGTCACACAATTACACTTCCCAAGTCTTGCATCGTAAACAGTGGGATCGCGCGTTCCGGACTTATGTGCCTTTGGCACGCCACGCTGCGCGAACGCCGCTTATAAATTAACTGTTCGCACCCTCGCGCTTTGTGCGAACACCGATGATTTACCGACAATTACCGATTAATTCAAGCAGCGATCGTAAGTTTAATCGATATTATTAAGGAGTCGATTTGAATGTGCGGAATCGCAGGTGATAAATCACGAGTTAACGTGGCAATTAGTATTGATGATGTATTTTAAGTGTAAAGTTAATGATTAGACGGTATTGTTGGTGGAATTGGACTAGCTTCGGTTTGCTTTGGGTATAGTGGTCGGCAGTAAACTTGGCAAGATTAGTTATTCAGTTTCTCCAGGTAAAAGGATGCATGAACTTACCCCGATCACTTAAAAATCTTGCCTAGTTTCAGGTTGATCACTATACTTACTTGTTATTTTTTAAGTAAGCAAAGAAGTAGAGATAAAATGGCACGAATTTTACTTTGTTTTGTAACAACACTATTAGCTTTTGATTCTGTTAAAAAAGAAAAAAAATGATGCGATTTCCATAAAGTAACTCTTTAAAGTTAAATAGGTAGAAAAAAGTGGGGTAGTATGGAAAATAATATTTCCAAATTTAAAATAAAAAAGCAAAACACATTTTGCCTCTACACAAAATTCCATGACTAAAATTAAAAAAAAATTGTGAGTCATAAAAATGCACGCTAATAATAAATTTTATGCACCTGTCGGTGACACTACTGACGAAAACCCGTATGCCATGTAATCTTTATTAGGTTCCAACCAAAGAAAAACACCATTTTCCGTCTACCAATGTTAATGAAGTAGATACACAAACAGAAACGAATATCTCACCTGTTTTCTTAAAAGCAGATCACTCGAGACGTGACACAGGCAAAACCCCGAATATGTTAATGACACACCACAACAAATTACTAAAAACATACCGATTTACTCACAGTATAGTTTTCTCCATTACGCCACAAGGGCGTCCAGTTATCAGCTCACGAACAGCATTACACTATACCCAATGGGTTTTTTGTGGGCGAAATGGGAGCGATACTCATCAGTTAACAAAAACCGACGACGGCTGCTTCACAAAGAGCCACCGTCGCGTCGATTATGCCCTATGACAAGGCGTTTTGCTTCGAACAACACTCCATATTGATCCAAACCACTTCTCTATTTTGTTTGAACCTTATTAGATTTTTTGCTGCGATACGTGCTGGCGTAAACGCGGAGGAACAGCGAGATGAATACGGTAATGACGCTGGAGGTACTCGAGGAGGTTTACCGTGTAATAACACCTCTCTGTTTCTTCCCTGGATGTCCCAAGAGATGACATTGAATTTAGGTTGAATTATATTTCTGGCGACGAGCTAGAAGACTATCACTATAGTCACTAAATATTAACTTACAAAAGCTTACGCAACAAAACGCGAATCAGTCATGAATTTCCCGTTTGGGGATACAGGCGTAATACAGATACTCATTCTTGAAGGAACAGGGTTTATGGGTTGTCGTTTATTTCTGTGGTGTTATCCTCCGACACTAAACTCGTCAATGAGCGCAACGTCGAGATTGTTAAAATTTGTCAACTCGAAGCTGACTCGCTGACGAGTTCGGTGTGTTACGATAGAAAGCAGCTGCACAGAATTAAATACTGACATATCATATCATATTGATAATTATTTACTTTTTTATTATGCTTTAAATGTTTATGTTTTAAAGGAACTACGATCTTCATTTATTTTGTCCTGACGTGTCTAGTGATTTTGGAGGATCACTCAACTTATGCTTTTATTGTGTCATTCTATTCGCAATTCTGTACACTTTTTTAAATACAGAATATTGTGCAGAATTGCGAATAGGAAGAAACAATAATAAGTTAAGAATAATCCGTTTTGGGATAATGTATTTGCAGTACAATGGAACTCCATTCAAAATTGGATTCAAAATTGAGTAACGAATTTGAATTATCGAGGAAGCGAAATATTCTATATTTTTAATTTTAAGAGGATTTTCAAATTGTTTATTTTTTGAATCAAGCATGGCGAACAAAATCGCTTGCTCCTCTCAATTCACACCTGAATATCTCGCTTGATAGTCCGCGCAATCAACCATTTTAGCTAGACACGTCCCTATTACCATTGGTCACGAAACCGTAGTTTATGGGATACTGGTGATGAAATAGTTCGTATGGCTCCCGTGGTGCGATCTGTGGCCTTTGCGCTTCGCGAGCTAAATTGTTGGTTTAATAGCCCTTTTTGTGTGCACCGTTGGAATTGTACGAGTGAACTGGTTGTTGGTGACTTTACGCTGGTTAACTATAACTGTCTATGCGGAGAGACACTTTTACATACAGCCTTGACCAAGTGTATATTATTATGTATAGCTCCCGCCAATTTTCCATACAAAATTCAAGCACTTGTACTAATTATTTGTTTGTATTTGCTGTTTGCATTTTGTTTTCTTCTACCAATAACGTAACTGTTGGTCAATTACATTTCCATAAATTATTTTAGTTTTTAGATTTTTCATCACAATAAATACTTTAGAATATTTATTAGTCTCATTTTACTACGTTTACATGAATTTCATTAAAATGAGCGTATTTTTTGCTTTGTTCCTGAACATGGTATTTATGTAAATAATGGCAAAAATAGGCATGCTCAATTTTGTTAATGCGCAACGCAAAAGAAGTATTAAAATTGTGCCAAGCAGTGACGTCACTCAAAACTTTTGAGCACTGTATCGCAGAAAAGTATACTATGGTTACTATTAGGTGACTCAATCGTCATTCCTAGTTTGTCAAAATACATGGTGCTCGTGAGCATTGCGAGAGATTTCAACCACGAATTCCAGAGGCTATAAGAAGTAATAAATGTTATATGAACTTAGGTCGAAACACAATTTTTTTTACTATTATTTAGGCACGTTTATACGACATTAGCAATTATTATGTATGAAAATTATAAAAAAAAAATCGTGTTTCGACCTAAGTTCATATAACATTTATTACTTCTTATAGCCTCTGGAATTCGTGGTTGAAATCTCTCACAATGCTCACGAGCACCATGTATATGAGCAAAAATACGAGTACAAAATTTTTTGGTAATCTGACGGACTAAATAGTACTTTTTTATTCAACTACCAAACTACCTATGCAGCGTTTGAGAATACACACGTGAATTATGTATGTATTGTACGAGTATAACTAGTGTTTACAAGGCACGTGGGTTGTTCTCACATAATCATTATAACTGAACACTACCGAAGTATACAATCAGGTAATAGAACAATTGGTGGTCCAATTTCGGCCAGTTGGGTGGTCATCGCCATAATTGATTTCTTGTAAAGATTTATAATGTTCGAGATGGGTACCGGCCGTGGTAGACGGCTTTCTTAGAAGCTGAGCTAGAGGCTGTTTCTAAATCGTTATTTACATAATTATCGTTTTAGAATTAAAAAATAGACATTAGGATTTTGATAAAAAACGAACATTGCTTGAACAATTACAAAAAAATTACGAATCGTGAAAGCACTGACAAAATGACAAAGACAAAATCAAATCAAATTAGTGTTTCACGTTTCGTTCTAGCATTTCGCTCTATCCCGTTCACTTTTAGCATAATTTTAGGTTTTAAAACAGACGAAAGACGTATAAAAGTAACGGATTGTTCTGGTGTTATCTTTTGTGCATTTGTTGAAATACAAATCGAAGTTCCGTAATGTCTACCACTACTGCTAAAAATGTTTTAGATCTTCTTTGTAAGATTTTTTAAATCTTCGTATTTTAATTATAAGTCGAACGTTACGTAAGTTTTCCATTCCCTAATATTGTTGTTTTTACTAAAATTACCAAACTACCATAATAACAGACAAAGTTTAAAAATATCCAAGAACTCAACTCAACTTCAAAAATAAAAATAATTTCTTTCTAAAATATATGTACACCCTGTATCTCCACAGGAAAACATTAAACAGTTTAAGTGGATTATATCAATCATCAATATATGGCCGATATTAATTATTATCCAATGAACTTAATTTATTAGACTATGTCGCTTAATAAGTGAAAGTTAACTTTAATAATTAGATATATCAATAACCTGTGCAGTCTGGTGAGGCTTTCTTGTTGAGATTTTTTTTTGTATATCACTAGCTGTTGCCTGCAATTCTATCTGCGTCGAATTCAGTAAACGCTCTACGTTACATCTAATTAACATCTCTGGTGTCTGGTTAGAAGAACACCTCTCCATTTCTTCCGTGAGTATCGTAGGAAGCGACTAAGAAAAAAATAGGTTTACGTATGTTTTAGGCGGCAGGCTAGCAACCCTGTCAGTATTATTATATCACTTTAACATGCATACATACATACCGTCGTGTTTCTTTCCCACAGGGGTAGGCAGAGACCACTTTGTTCCACTTGCTACGATCCTGACAAGCCTCTTTTGCTTCATCAACATTCATTCATGTGGACGCAATGACACTAAATATCTCTTTTGTTTGTTAAATAAACCTAAAATTATACTAAATGTGGCCACAGAACGTAAGAACGGTATGGCTTGTTTATGTAACGCTTCGTGTGCTCTGCGTAACCCATTTGGGAATACAGGCGTGATTGTATGTGTATGTATATTTTCAAAATTAATTTACTAAGATTGAAATAAGTTGGGCGATGGGCTAGCAACCTGTCACTGCAATATCACGTTTAACGATCTGGTTACCCCGATATTGCTAAACGTGGCACTGGATTGTTGAATTCACGTGCTCTGCCTACCCCTTTTAGGAATACAGGCGTGAGAATATGTATGTATGTATGAAATAAGTTGATATAAATTAGAACACGGAAGTATTAATAAAAGTGTAAATAGTATACGTTAACGGTGGTATGGCATCTGGTGCCGCCAAAATGTCGATGCCTAAGGCAAAAGGCTGGCAATCAGCCACTGATATGACTTTAAACTTAAAACCTGAAAATTATACCTGAAATGCCCGCGAAACGTAAAATACATTTATCATACAGGCGTCATTTTTCACGTGAATTCAGATACTGACATTTAGTCTGCGTTTTTTAAAGACTAGTAGGACGAACCCGTACCCGTAGGACCCGTAGGAGGTACCCGTGTGGTGTCGGGTCTAGAATAGCACCTCTCTATTTCTTCCGTGGATGTCGTAGGAGGCGACTAATGAAATGGGTTTAGGTAATCCTTAGGCGACAGGTTAGCACCCTGTCGCTAATATACTACCTCTTCCATCTGTTTTCAAACCCAAAATAATGCTAGAAGTGGCTGCGAAGCGTGAAATAGTCATAATCATGGATATGTATATTTCACGTTTCGTATGCTCTGCCTACCCCATTTTACTAGATTTATATTATATTATTATTTTTTTCTTCTTTTTTTGTTTCTCTAAAAATGTGTTTTTTTTTTATTTATTTTTTTTATTGGCATTTTTTGTTATATTGATGTGTCTGTCGCAAATTCATAGTGCTTTAGTTTATACTGTAATGCTGGTATTACGATAGTTTCATACATAGGTACTACATACCAACCGTCACGCCTCTTTCGCACAATGATAGGCAGAGACTACTTTATTCCACTTACTACGATCCTGATATACCCATTTTGCTTCATTTACATTCGTTCATCCCTTCATACATGCTCCTTTGTTCCGAGTATTCTTGACCTGACCTTTTACTAAAAAATACCCGATTTGGTAGTTTAATGTTTAGTACCAATTGTTAAAACTACCTTGATAAAATTAAAAACATTCATACCAAGATACAATGAAATCACGATTTGAAAATGGATGCCTCAAATTAATAAGTCCAATTAAAACAATTGAGCCAGCTCATTCCATTGTCCAGAATTTTAGGCGACAGGCTAGCAACCTGTCTATTGTACAATCGAACCAACTGATTCCTAACCCACCACAGAACGTTGTTACAATAAACGTCATAAACATTTCGTTTGTCAAGCAATGCAACGTCACTATGACGGTTACTGTGAATAGGTTATATGGTGCGTCAGGAATCAATAAAATTGGTTCGATGGTACCTCTCAACTTCAAACCTTAATATTATGCCAGAAGCTACGGGACGTAAAATAGGTTGTCTATGTAGCGCGCATGCTCTCTCTGTCTACCCTATTTGGGTACACAGGCATGATGTGTGTCGAAACCGAAAGCCAATTTTTATCCAAAAAACAATACCGAAACCTACCACTACCCATTATTGCCGTCCAAGTGCTCAACTCCCAAACGCGAACTAAATCTTCCCGCAATGAAGTATTAGAATTGCCTTTATAGTGCGGGAGCATGTCCCATCCCACAGGATGCACAATTAAGACTTAATACTCCAACTGAAGTTGTATTATGTAAATGAGTCGGGGCTTGCGTGTTGCGACGCCTACTCCGCCGTCTATATTTAAAACGGTTGAGATAAATTCGAATTGGTATCGAATGGCGACGCTAGTTTTCGCGAGTGTCTTTGTAAGCTGTTTTTTTACAAGCATACGGTCACACCCTGAGTTCACAAATTAGTTGACGAGCACATGAACCACACAAATAGACACGATCTTGACTATTTCTCGCTGCATTGCTACTTAGCTATAGTACATTTTAGGTCGCAATTGTTACGGAAGGAATGTAGAGATATTTTCGTAGCAATGCAGGGCATTTTTTTGTTCAATGTACTTTTTATTTACTTTAGAGGTCTTCAAGTGAATTTGACTACCAGAAATGGGTCCAATGAACCTGCGAAAATTTGTTACATACATACATACATATTCTCACGCCTGTATTCCCAAGAGGGGTAGGCTGAGCACATGGATTCAAAAATTCAGTGCCACATTTAGCAATTTCAGCAGGGTAACCAGATGGTTAAACGTGATATTGCAGTGACGGGTTGCTAGCCCATCGCCCACAATACACTAACCCCTTTCCCAGAGTCGACTCTTACGACACCCACGGGAAGAAAGGGGGAGGTGCTATTCTAACCCGGCACCACACGGGGGCGAAAATTTGTTGGGAGCAAATAATAAGCCTGCCTTAACAAGTTTAATAGAACCGCATAGTTATGTTGGGTTTAGCATTACCATTTTCTCCGCAAACGTTGTAAGAGACGATTAAGATATAGGTGGATATATATTTTAGGAAACAGGCTAGCAACCTGTCACTATTATGTCTTTCGTCTGTATTTTAAACCTGAAACAATTCTGACCCACGAAAGAAACATGAGAAGTGGTCATGGTTATAAACATCTAAAATGTTACGCGTGTACTTTCTACCACATTCTATTGTGTATTTGGTGCTTTTGATTAGAGTGAATCTCCCGGTAGTTCAATATTTAAAACTTTTAATTACTATTTTGATTTGTGACACCAAAGGTCCTGAATTTGATTTCAATTTCTGCTCGTTATAATCTGTCACTGGAAATGACTATTGTAAGGTAATAGGCATGCGATGCATGTAAATGTTCGAAATCGGCCGTATCAGAATTCGTCCAATGGTGAGCAGACGCGACTACGATGATGATGATGATGATATTCCTAGTTTCTTCAAGATTATAGTAAAATATTTACTTATTGCAACATCACAATGGGAACATTACATCTGATTCTCAACTACTAACTGGCAATTCGCCTTCAATAAAACAAAGAAGAATGTTTTAAATAGTTTTATTACTCGAATACTTATTTTATCAAAATATAAATAGTTTTCTTAAATATTATTATGACTTATTCTAATATTTACAAATGGGACGGAATTATACATCACAACATACATACGCAGTGTACGTAATGTCATAAGTCTACATAGGATTATGTAGTGTTGTAACTAACTATAAGTTCACGAAAATATTCATGTTTATATACAGTCAAAAATGTCAATGGCGTATATTATTAAAATAATAATGATTTTGTTTTCCTCCTACGTCTTCATATTTGTCCAAACCCCCAATTTTACATAAGATCAAAATTCTTAATTCAATAATATAAAATAAATAACAGCCTATGACTTAATTATAATTTTAAGCGACACTTAAATCATAATTATTTTGATTTCCAATAAATAACCATAATTAAATATGTCAAAATTTTCGTTGTCTGTAAAACTTTACGACTGTCAAAAAATACCAACTATATTAAGAATAAATTAACACTTAAAATTAATTAATAGTAATATCACACGTTTTCTTGTTTACTATGTTGAATCGCATACTTTTAGAGTGACGATTTTTATTTCAACAGCCAAAATTACAGAAATCCAAGCTTTTGTAACGCTGTCGTCATTACAAATGAGCTGCATTATAACTGCATTTTAACTGCAAGGTGTAGAACCCAAAGCTTTCCAATACAGTTCACTGCGACTGCGGTTGGAATAAACTGCATGCTAGAAGTACAATATGCATGAGCATGTAAGTGTTGCAGTTACAAAACAGTCGCAATGCAGAGGGTCTACAATGACTCTGAATTTTAAAATCTGCAGGTCATCAATCCCTTTTTGTACATTTCAGATGTATTATCCGCTATTATTATTGATATGTTGGCTCTGTAACTGATGATTTGAACAATTGAGATTTAATTTGATATGTTAAAAATTTAATTGTGTCTTCAAGTTGCTTCTCTGGTGCCGTTTCTCTGGTGTTTTGCTGCAACAAAAAAAAGAAAGTTAGATAAAAGAAAATTATTAATTTCAAAGTCATTTATTCACAAAATGTATGGTACAGTCGACCAAGAAATTGGTCTACCCCCTCAAGATCGATATTCATTTGAACCTCATGAAACAACAAGGTCGATTTCCCCTCGCCATAATATTATGACATTGACAATGTCAACCTTGTGACAATTTTGATCACACAGAAACTTTTGTCAAAAGTGGTAGACCACTTCCTTGGCCCACCGTACATAATGGTGTTACATAATAATCATTTTTGATTCTTGATACTTGATAAGCACATGATTTTGAAAGTCCTTACTAATAATGGAGTTAATAAAATGATAGTAACTTTCTCATGACTATCAAAGTATAAGACAAATCAGACGGATTGTAAATACATTGCAAATTCAGAAACCTAAGGTATGGTGACAGTTGTGGTAGTAATTGTACCAGCTGTCATACTACAGTATGATACAAGTGTCATCGTCGATGTAATTAAAATCATAACAGAACGTGATTAAGTCCCGTGTATTAAAAAAATGTGAATAAGTATCACGAACGTTTAAATCTGTAGATGTGCCTCCTGAGGCTAAGCAATGAAACTTCCTGTATTCAGTACATCAACGATTATATGTATATTATTACAAATTGAAACGGATGACACGGATGAAAGTATGTACATACATAATATGAATTTGGATTAGATATAACGCTCTACTGCTTTAGCAAGATGCCTCCACGATTCCTCAGCCACTACCAGATCAGATCCGTCTCTCTTGACAGCCTTCTGGGAGTGTCCAAAAAACACGGCCTGCGCGTTCCATCGGTAGCCAGCCAGTACCGATGAATAAATTTGGACACTCCTGCCGATGGCGATTCTTGACGCCACAAAACATTAGTTGTCATTTGTTTCTAATACTCATAATACAATACTCACCGGTATGCAAAAACAGGTGGTTCTTCAGGTTCGTGTGTTTGGAGAACCCTCTGGAACATATGTGGCACTTGTACGGCCAGGAGCCGCTGTGGACGTACATGTGGGACTTGAGGTCCCCGGGCGTGGGGAACGACTTGGAGCAAAGGCTGCACTTATGCGGTTTCTCCTGTGAAAGAAAGGGACAGGGTTATTAACTTATTAATGATGCCTAGAACGACTTCAATGGAGAAAAAGGATCCGATTTCAGGTGCCTTTAATAACTGAAATACATCACGCCTGCATTTCCAAATGGGGTAGGCAGAACGAAACCCCACACAGGCAAAACCATGATTATTTCACGTTTTGTGGTCACTTCCAGCATAGTAATATTTCATTCTAAACTTTATTCTCGTTTAGGCGAATGCGATATTCTAAATTTCTTTCTTAAAATTTTCTTTATTATTTAGAATATCGATAAAAGCAAATCATATGGCATAGCCACAGTAGATACAAATTTAATGAAAAAAAAATTTTGCTCTAATGTCATTATCCAGGGAGAAAACATGGGACTACGTTTGTATGTAGAAGTGGTGCGACCCCTATCCTCTTAATTGGTTGTCACTAAGATTCATACATTTCTGAAGGTGTAATTTCGTTTCGCTACATTTTTCTTACAAAAGCGTTTTTGGTAAATAATATTTTTACTAAACAGATGTTGTTCTTTGGTAAGGCCATTGTTTGGCCAATAATCATTTTGATTCTTATTGTGTGTCAATTCAACTCAACCCGTATTACAAACTAATGAAACCGGAATCTTATTTCTCTACCTAACTCTTAACACCTCTTGCCACAAAATTGTTAAACAGAACATACAAAAGAGGTCATTTCAATAGCCAACACAAGAAAAAAACAACGCAACCAACATAAGAATACAATAATCACTGCGATGATCGAAGCCGTGACGCTGCACGTCGTGCGAATGGCTCCTTTGAATGGATGCTTCCGAACGCCAAAGTAGAATAGTTTCATTTCATATCGATTGTTTATTGGGTTGGGTTTTAGTTTTAGATGTATGCGTGACTAGACTATCGATATCGATTATTCCATTTTTGATTTGGCGTTGGACGCAAATTACCTTAGTTATCGAATATTTTTGTCGATTATTTATTTTCGGTATCAGCGCCGAACGAAACAAATACCTACATATTCTAGACATATACATACACTCACGCCTGTGTTCCCAAAAGAGGTAGGCAGAGCACATGAAATGTGACATAAACAAAACCATGATTATGATTCGCAGCACTCTATCGCAGCCACTTCTAGCTTAATGTTAGGTTTGAAAACAGATGGAAGAGGTAGTATAATAGTGACAGGTTGTTAGCCTGATGCCTAAAGCATACCTAAACCTATTTCCTTAGTCGCCTCTTACGACATCCACGGAAGAATTGGGAGACGTATTCTAGATTGTTAGCTTATTTAATCCATTCGAACGTTGGGACTTAGCTAAAACCATTTTATGAGCTAAACATTTTAGATTTCCCGTGTGGTGCCGGGTTAGAATAGCACCTCCCCCTTTCTTCCCGTGGGTGTCGTAAGAGTCGACTCTGGGAAAGGGTTAGGCGCAGCGCAGACGACAGTGTTTTGTACGATCGAGTCTGCGCAGCCATAAATTGTCTGAATGGCGCGGTGACAGCTTCCAGGAATTTCCATTCAGAGTTTCGTGGAAACTGTCACCGCGCCATTCAGACAATTTATTGCTGCGCAGACTCGATCGCACAAAACTCTGTCGTCTGCGCTGCGCCTTAGTGTATTGTGGGCGATGGGCTAGCAACATGTCACTGCAATATCACGTTTAACCATCTGGATACCCTTAAATTGCTAGATGTGGCACTGAATTCTTGAATTCATGTGCTCTGCCTACCCCTCTTGGGAATACAGGCGTGATGTATGTATGTATGTATTTTAGATTTTCGGCATTAGGTAGGTATACGAGGTTCTTTAAAACGTATCTTTTCTAACTCAACATCTCAAAGGGAATTTCTCCGAACAGGTAATTCAGTGAAGGTGAACCAAACATGTCGGCAGCCTAATTCGTATGCCATTAGATGGTGTTAGACACGGTTGCATTTATAAACGACATTTTACTGTAGTTTGGGAGCACGGGGAATTATGAATGCTATAGTGATGTGGTTCAGACTTATGAATTATTGAAAGTCAAAATTGAGTACTCTAGTTTCTACCTGGCGATTCAAATTTGTCGTTCTTCCTTTTGCTATTACTACATTTACTGATCGATTTAACTGATTACTAAGTATTATTATAGCCATAATAAGTACAGTAACAAAACGGACACCCTCATGTATTGTTATCGATGTTTGCTCGAAATGTATACATTTTTTTTCCACATTAGGTGGGTCTCACGTTACTTTTATGTTTATTTTAAATATGTTAAAAATGAAAAATGCATTGCCATCGCATTTTTACTGAATTTTATCGATACATCGATGTTTTACTGACATCACTAAACCTACAGTGGTTAAAACAAAACATCCCACAACACACGACTGATGACTTTAATTCATGACAAATTGAATAAACCATACCGTCGTTCCGCTGTGGCTTGGTGGACTCAATTATTATAGTATAGTGGCGATAAACGTGTTAATGGTACATTTTGATGATAGACCATTTTAACCCGTTCAGTACCAAAGTGTACTAACGCTCAACTTAGCTGTAGATATTTTAAACTTAGTCGTAAACGACGTAAAGCATTTTTTTGCAAAAGCTAACGACGATGTGTCGTTTTTGAAGTAACGTTTTTGGGCCAGTTTAAAACAAAAGAGAACCAAATTTAAAAAGAAATGGTTTGACTTCAAGTCGTACGTTGTTCCACTAAAATGGAATTTGGAATAATGTGCTTGGGATGAATGTAGGTGCGATTTGTGGTTTATTTAAATGTAGTTCTTTATTGTTTTCAGAGCCATGTCTAATAAAGGCGGAGTTTGGTTTAAAAGGCATTCACTAACTGTTATTACCAGGGAGCGAAACTTTGGTGCCGTTGACAGCCGTATGACGTCGAGCTTCATACAGAGTGTTTTTATCTAGATTATAAATTATTAATCAAACAGCAAAACTTTGATTCCGATGACAGACGTTTAAGACGTTCTATTCTGTAAAAGATATTTGGTTTGTTGTTTTTCGTTTTCTTGTGAACATTATTTTTTCTTCAAATACATTGCCCAGTAAAATGTTGTTATTAGATAAATAATTATAAACAAATAGCTTTCCTTGTCACTATTTTTTTCGATAACGAGATATAGATACATATCGGCACCGTAGGTATGTTGATCGCTAACAACTGATATATGCATCGAATCACGCGAGCCGAAAGCGTCTTTAAGTTATGTGTGTAAGGTTGACTATAAAGTTTGACATTACTATTAACTACCTAGGCGTGCTAGAGTGACAACTGTTGCATCTGTCAAAGCGTGGTAAAGGTAATTATGATGTGTATAATTTATAAACTCACCCTATATGCGAATTTATTTACGTCATAATGACGTCACCGGCACCAAAGTTTCGCTCCCTGGTTATTACTGTTGTTGTATTATACTAACTTTACCAATAAACCATGGTCAGTACTAAATAAGTAACAATAAAAAAAAAACAGATTAAACATGTCCTTTGCTCCAATATGTTCGTAGTAAAAAATTACTAGATGTCGGACTATAGATGTTTGCGTAACTAAGAAGAAGGCAGGATAGGACAGGAGGATAAATGCCTTCAATGGGCCGGCTTAATATTGCTTTCCCGTAAAAAAAAAAACAATTTACGTAAACAGTAGGTATTTAATATTTTTTGATTAATTAATTTAACTATAAATTAATTCACTATACCTAGATGCATTTAAGCTAAATTCGTTCTCTAGCCTATCTACTATATGTTATTAATCGCTAGCTTAAGAGGATAGGAGTCGCGCCATTTCTCCATACAAACGTAGTCCCCTGTTTACTCCGTGAATTAGAGCAAAAATTTTTTTTTCATTAAATTTGTATCTGTTGTGGCTATGCCCCTACGATTTGCTTTTATCGATTTTCTATTTTTTTTAATTATTTTTTATTTGTTTATTTAGAAACGGAGAAAACAGGGGACTACTTTTTTATGGAGAAGTGGTGCGACTCCTATCCTCTTAAAGACCTTTCTGAGCCTGACAGGTGATGGCAAATACAGGTAACCTGACAAACCTCGTAAAAAACATAACGGCCCTAAAACTAATTACAATTCTCGGAACGGAAATCAATATGTCTTTTGTTTCCTACAAGGCATTAAAAAAACATTAGAACCAGCCTCAATCAGGCCAGAGAACCAATTTGATTACCCTAGGATCGACCCCTCCCATTCATTTTCGCTCAACGCCCACTACCTCTAAAGAAATATAATAAAGATCACCCCACCCAATTAAGAAGTCTATCCAACCAATAAGTAAGTCTCCAACTTACTACCGATGTTACTCAGTCGGGTTACAATCCGCAGTAGCTCAATCAGAAGGAACAAAAAAACGACACCCGATATTATTTCGACCTTTCTCGCTACCGAATATTGCGATGTATAAATCAATAAACAAAGAGCCATTAGTTGTCAGATAATTTCCGCTGGATAAATCACGACACGGACAAAACCATAAGAGGTTTTCAAAGAGGTACGTCAATCGTATTAAAGGGTGGGGTTGTGATATTAGGACGGTAGTGAAGCGATTTGATTAAATTAAATTAAAAACGATGAAAAAGTTGAAAATATTTTTTCATTAAATTTCTATCTGTTGTGGCTATGCTTTGCTTTTATCGATTTTCTATTTTTTTTTTTTTTTTTTTAAGTGGTGCGACTCCTATCCTCTTAAGTCCAATGCGAAGCAGAACCCAAAAATATTTGTAAAGTAAAACATAACCCTGCGTCTGGGGAGGTCCATTTCGAAGAATAACGCCCCGCCGGCGAGACCTGGTGAAAGGTCTATTACAAGCAGGTGATGATAAAAAGACAAAACAATATTTTCACGCTTAAATTATTTTCGAGAGTGAACCTTCTGTATTTATCTAACCTAAGATTATTCCGCCCTTGCGTGTAGATAGAAGTCATTTTTCCTTAAGCTCCAAGAGCTCTATGCTACCCTAGTCATAACTCGCGTTAAACCTATGCATTTATAAGCAAATGTCTACCAATTTATTACGAAAATATTAAAATGCACTGTATCTTCGCATGGTCGATAATCACTGCAGATCACTTGTATCTTAGTGAGGTATGGCGTCTCGATACGGCCGCGCCACGATATGGAAATCAATGCAAATGGGCCTCGGTTAATTCAACTATACTGGCAAGTTTTTATGCGGCTTCCTCTAGAACCTTGTCGGCACAAGCCTTAGCTCACAAATCAAGGCTCTTGTGAGACGTGAACCATAGGGTTCACTCCGACAGGGTTGCACAGAAGGCTGAAACAGGACTTGCGGATAAATTGATGCGTCGGTAAAGTGCGTGTAGAGACTATTAGGTTTTGGTATGTTCGTTAGTCTGGTACTGTTTATTATACAGGAGAGATATGCGGTTGTAATTATATCGAAGTGTGAATTGATTGTGTATTTAACAGCTTCACTGCGTGGATATGAACGAAAGGCTGTTGTAGAATTAAAACTAGTTCCCGTGTGGAGACGCGCTTAGAATTACATCTCTCCATTTCTACCACGTATGTCTTAAGAGGTGACTAAGTTTTCAATGAGAGGCTAGCATCCTATCACTATATTTTATATACATAACCTCTAAATTAAAACTTAAGAAATATGCAAGAAGTGGCTATGAATACGAAACTGTAACACGGTGCATGGTTTTGTAAATTTAGCAGCTTTTCATGCGATTTGCCAATCCCATTTGGAAATATATATGCGTGATGTGTGTGTGTGTGTATGAAGCAAACGTACCTACCTATATACACTATATAGAAATTGACGCCAGTATAAAGCCATCCGATATTTAAAAGCATGTCAAGGAAGTCCTTAGTGTACCATTAACTTGTACGAAGCAAAACGTTGTTTTACCAACGCCTTCGCTCCAAATCACATCACCTCAACAATAAACCGAAGTTCACTTTCTAACCGATACTAATAAAATTATGGACCATTTGTATTAATATATTCAAAGAATAGATGATTCAATTAATAACCGTAGCCCAATTATCGGCTCAGGCTGGTAATCAATATACGGGACGAATCTCGGACCGCGACAGGGCGAATTAATTGGGCTCTCAATGATGGGGCTGAGGTAAGATACCGAAGCTAAGGAAGCGGGCACAGAATGAGAAGCGGGGGCATAGAAGGCACAGAATAGACAGCTCAACATTGTTAAACTAATTATTGTGTAGACTTGCCCGTTTAGAGTTCCGTATCATGGGAAATAAGTACATAAATAAGTTCGTAATCGCATTTTTTGTGATGCAACTACAAATTAGTCGTTCTTCATAAATTAGTCAAACTATTAAAACCAGATGAATTTTGTAAAATTTATGGGTCATTGTCATAACCCTAAAAAAACATGTCCATTTGTAATATATAAGACATTTTTAAAAATTGCATTCAATTTACATCATAACTATAAAGTACAGGAAACGTACTAGACTATACTATATCATATTTTCTATAAATGTAATTATTTGTTTTGTTTATCACCACAAATGTAACTGAAAGTCCACTTCGGTGGACTGTCCGGATTCCACCTGTTAATAGAATGTGGCTTTAAAAAATACATCTCTTTTATTATTGTACAAAAATGCCATTTTCTCCTAATCTATGTATGATTTCCATTTAATATTAATAGGATTTAAAAAATTAGATGGAAATAAAACACATTTTTTGCATCATTGAATCTTGTCACAACATTTTTTGTCTTTTTGGTGGACATTACTTTAAATTCTAGAAAAATTAGGGAAATGTCAAATGAATAGACCGGGACATATAATTTAACTCATTCACTATCGTACAGTATGTGCCCCCACTTACCTATCCAGGCAATTCGGTGTTTTGAACGCGCACCACTACTAATACAAAGTTTGTCTAACTATTTTTAGCGAAATATTAATACCATGAACTACCTCATTTTGATTTTGCTAAAAATAGTTAGACAAACTTTGTATTAGTAGTGGTGCGCGTTCAAAACACCGAATTGCCTGGATAGGTAAGTGGGGGCACATACTGTACTATCCCTGTTAGCAGCCATTTTGCCGTGACTTGTGCGCAGCAGACGATATTGTTGTGTTAACAAGAATATTTGGTGGTGTCAATGTTGAATTGTCTTTCCGGTTACTGCTGTTTTTTGTAAGTACATCGCTATAAATCCACCAAACGTTTTTAATAATTAGTTAAGCAATCAAACATTGTAAATATGCCTTGCCTTTTGAATAATCCTTTAAATGGCTGGGTGTTGTGAATGATATTGCGGAAAAAGTCCATTCGGTGGACGTCTTTTTGGTGGACTTTTTGTACACCCAAACGATAAATGATTGTATTTTGATTGATTTCTTGTACTTTGGTTTAATGTTTTATTATAACTTTAAAAACTAGCTTCTGGTTCCTTTTTTATTTTATCCGTAAATGACTAGTGACTGAATAGTGAATGATTAAACGTAAAATCTGTAAAGGTAAAAAAACTTAAGAAGATTTAACAAAAACATACAAAATAAGCTTTGAAGGAAAAATGGAATGATGCACGACGATGCAGAAAAAAAATCAATATACAAAAAGAAACTTAAAAGTACATCGCACGCAAAATACCGCCTTCGATTCCATTTATTTTAGTACCATGAAATGGGTGAACGTATTGCAGTGAAAAACAGAAGAATGTTGAAAGCAAAGAAACTTACTTACTTAGAAAGAAGTTGATGACTTCAGAATGCATCAACCATTAAAAATTAGAGAGTGCAGTCTGTTTGTTGATTGAAAAAAATGTTCATAAAAGTATACAATTTTTGGACGTATATTCTGAAAGTTCGGATACGTCAACGTTAAAACCAGGAAGAGCCACCAAACCCCCACCTTCATACATGCTTTTTGAAGACTTAAAAGCTTCCTGGTCTTCGGAGGACGAAGGCATATTCTGTCCACCGAAAAGAATTGTCATTTCGGTAGACAGACATAAAATATTTTTTATATACTTTTTGATTGTATTTACGTGTCTGATTGTTCATGATTATGAGAATATATCATGAACGTTATGTTTGTTTAAGATGTTTACCGCTTTTTGTTTTGTTTATTTATTATTAATTAACATAATTAGTCCACTCGGTGGACATATTAGTCTTTTTGGTGGAACCGAAATATCGTTATTTCGTTTTTAATCGTTTTTTTCGAATAATTGATCTCTGAATGATACTCAGTTCTGTTGCAAGTTAGAGTAAGAGTCGTAATATACCTTTGATTTTTATAAATCACGTGTTTCTTTTTTTGGCGAAAAAAATTGCCAGGCTTGACAATGACCCTTATCTAATAATTTTACAAAATTCATAAGGTAGCTTTCATAAGGCCTGCATAGACAGGCTAAGAACAAATTTAATGCCCGAAAAGGGCAAACTGTTGGAACTATTGTTTGACATGTAAAACAATGTAAATACACAGTTTTGGCAATAAATAAATCTAATCTAATCTAATCTAATCACAATAATACTTATATACTTAAAAATATCACACCTGTATTTTTTTTTAAGTGGAATAATTTTATTTACAGAACAAATATGTACAAAACAAAAACAATTTGTAAATGGGCAGGTATAATAGTGTTAGATTGCTAGCCTATCGCCTAAAATATACATACATACATACATATTCTCACCCCCATATTCCCATGAGGGGTAGGCAGAGCACATGAATTCAAAAATCCAGTGCCACGTTTAGCAAATTCAGGGTAACCAGATAGTTACCTTAAGCTATTTCTCTTTTACGTCTTAAGATATCCACGGAGAAGTATTTTTCTTAGTTTTATCTACGTAGCGTTTTGTATACTCTGCCAACCCCATTTTGGGAATACAGGCGTGATTTATGTGTGTATCTGTATGTAAGTAAAAAAAAAACTATTTTTGTAGGAAACCAATGATTTTAGTATTTACAATGGTTGCAGATTAGTGTTTAATATTAATTGCCTAGTTCCAAGCCACGGACAGAAACAATATCTTATGGATGTTTTAGTAATAATTAAATCTAGTTCACACCAAATCTAGCTCTTAAATTTTATGTAAGATTCTCACGGCATTTATCTATAATTTATGCTTCTCTAAAACATTCAATCAACCGTGTTAAAGTGCCGACTGACACTTTATCAATGACAAAAATTGTCTCAAAAATCTAGGTGCTAATTTGACAAATACTAAAAAGATCAGATTTGTGATTACTGTATCAGGTTTTAGAGGCAATGACCTGTTTTTAATTTGATTTTGGTACACAGTAAAAAGATCAAGATAGCCCAAAGATATTCGCTACGTCAGAAAGCCTAAAATATCAAGAAAAAAAATTCAAAACAGTAATGGCAGGACATAAAAAAAAATAGAAACCGTGTTACGTTGGGTTTATAATGACAACTTTCCATTTTTTTCGTGAATGTCATAAGAGGCGACTAAAGGAAAAGGTATATTTTTGGCGACAGGCTAGCAAACTGACACTGTTTGATTTCTTTTATCTAACTGCTGTCTACTCAGAAAATAAAGGTGGGTGTTGTAATGTATGTAAAATATTACTAAATACAGCAAAATAAATCTGGTTTCATCCCGTATGATCGTGCCCTAACTTGGCTATTTCATTAAGTCACCGCTCAGGAATAATTTAATCGGTACAGCCAGCAAAAGAACGATAAAGCATGATTGATTGCGCTGCCGACGCTACCGATGCAATCGCCTCCGCGCAAGTTATTTTAGTTCTTGATTACTTTTATGCATACTGAAGGACAGAAATAGGATAGTATTTATACGTTTCGTTTTCTGTTGACATACGAAATAAATCATTTTTCTCTTGAGATTGCGTCTTACAGGAGTTTACTTAAGAGTTTTATATATTCCAAAGTAATTGTTAAGCGGGTTAGAATTTCCCGTGTGGTGCCGGGTTAGAATAGCACCTCCCCCTTTCTTCCCGTGGGTGTCGTAAGAGACGACTCTGGGAAAGGGTTAGTGTATTGTGGGCTATGGGCTAGCAACCTGTCACCGCAATATCACGTTTAACCATCTGGTTACCCTGAATTTGCTAAACGTGGCACTGGATTTTTGAATTCATGTGCTCTGCCTACCCCTCATGGGAATACAGGCGTGAGAATATGTATGTATGTTGTTAAGCGAATGTTTCCTTCTTTAAATTAAAACTGATCTGGAATTTAATATTGAAGTTAGAAACAAAAATGGCCGACATGTTTCAATTTGTTTAAGTTCATTACGACTACTTTTATGGAGCGGTTTTGCGGCTAAATTTCACCGGTCAGACAAGATGATGCGAAACAGGAATCTACATTCGTTTGTATGACATTTAGGTATCATTTTCAGCTCATTTTTTTCAGTCAAATTTAAATTTGCATCGTCACATCCCTGCGCCTTCGCGTCGCTTTAAAAAGCACCTTCACACTTCGGGCAACACTAGTTATCCAAATTCAAGCATGATAAAGAAAACATCGATACATCATTAGAAGGGCCAACTCGAGGTAATTGATTGGAAGTCCTATTATTATGATTTAAAGTTGAATTTTCTAATGCATTATATTGGCTCGTATCGTTTTTATCGCTTCGGTAAAGAGTGACACATCTAAAAGGCCGGTACTTAGCGTGCGAGCAATATATTTTAATATTCATTTGATCGAGTCGTGAGTGTGAGATAACGTCGAGATGGAATCGTCTATTTTGTTGCACGGTGTGTTATTATATTCATAATTGTTGTTTTTTGGTAGGAAGCGTTGAAAGTTTCGCTTTCTTGGATTGGAATCCGGTTTTTTTTACCGATTTATCAACGGTCGTCTAGCTTTTTGAAGAGCAGCAAAGTTAAATTAATTGTTAAGTAGATACACTTAATATTTACTTCTAATTACTTAATATAAATTCGGAAAAGCAGAGTATACGAAACGTTACACTGGCAAACCATGATTACTTCACGTTTTGTAACTACTATTAAAGTAGATGAAGGAAGTATAATAGTGACAGGTTGATGCCTGTTTCCTTGTCACAGTAGTACAATTTTATTACCATAGAAATTCTACAAACAAGCAACTAAATTTCACTTCAATAGATGGCGCTACCAGTCCGCTACAAGAATTTTATGTTTTTTTGTTTGATTTCACGTATTTACAAAACAAGGAAGTCTAATTGCCTTTTACTCGGTTTTAACGCTCTAGGAGTTTGAACTTGGAAGAAAACAAACATTGCTATTTCCACACCTCTTAGGTACTCTGGTATCTATTGCTACGTGCGAAAACTGCAGGAAGAACAATGGACAGCGCGCGTCATTACAGTTTCATAAAATCACAGCCACAATTATTGACACATCTGTTTTTGCCGTCACCGTCTCATCATTATGCCACGACTTAACTGAGGCGGAAAATGGCATTATCTGCACGCATTTCTTTGTACGATAAAAAAAGCCATTTCAAAATGGCCCCTCGCACGCGCTGATTAAATTATGATTGTGAGTACGCCATTGGTCATTATTTGTAAATCAAGTGTATTGTTTTTTTTTAAACGGCATCCGGATCACTTGCGCGGTGGCACGCGATCTTTATTACATGCCTGCTTATGTGTTGCCTATGATTAAAGACGACGTTTATAAAATGCAGTTACTTGCTTTTTTTTGGTAATTTTTTTGACAAATTACATACATACATATACTCACGCCTGTATTCCCAAGAGGGGTAGGCAGAGCACGTGGATTCGAAAATCCAGTGCCACGTTTAGCAATTTCAGGGTAACCAGATGGTCAAACGTGATATTGCAGTGACAGGTTGCTAGCCCATCGCCCACAATACACTAACCCTTTCCCAGAGTCGACTCTTACGACACCCACGGGAAGAAAGGGGGAGGTGCTATTCTAACCCGGCACCACACGGGGCAACATATTATACAGGAAAAAAGTAAGAAAATTCTTTTTTTTTGCTGGTCATACTTATGACAGTAATTTTTTTTTTCAGTTAGGTACGCCTGAATTGAACAAATATTACTTGCTACTCTTTTGAAGTAGACAATATTCGTACCTTGATAAAAATAAACCAACCGTTGCACGCAACTCCGTCTGAAGTTGTTTTAACGCAACCCCACAGGATCTCTGTTTTTTCAGAATAAAATTAGCCTATGTGTTAATTCAGGGCGTCAACGTCAGGTTTCTGTTTACCAAATTTCTTCTCTACAGACATAGACATACAGTAAAAATTATTTTGCACATATAATATTAGTGTGATTTGATTAATCAACTTTGAACAAGAGTCTTTGGGATTCACTCGTAATGAAAAATCCGTGTAACTAAGTCTTTCATCGAGTTCTGAGTTGACTTTGATTTATGATGATAATTTAGACTTCACTGAAAATAAAGAAATCAGCGGAGATACGCAGAAAGCTAAACACACACCAATGATCCAGTTTCAAGCAGTCAATCACAAAACGGCAACAATCGACAAAAGCCCTCATATAGAGCGTACTATATTTCATACAGAACTCATGAGGCGAGCGAGAAAGCCGTCTTTAATCATAGCAAACAATACGTGATACATATATCTTCCGCATATAATGTGGACCAAATGAAAGCACAAAGCTATGTTGAATTGTTTACGGGCCGATGGGAAATGTATGAGAGAGCCAACGGATTTATGATGCAAAAGATTCCGTAGGGCCAGTTGCGCATGATTTGTTATTTGGTTCAGTTTCATATTCAGATGTTACGGGAAAGTTGAGTTTGTTGTCCGTTCGCGCCGAGTTGTCACTCGTGGATTATTGCAAAATGGAAATCGTGCTCTTTTCACACTTTAAAATAAAATTAACAAAATTGATTGTTTTAAGGATAACAATAAGTAGGTAACTAACTTTTGAATTATAACTGATGGTGATCCCCGTGTGGTGTCGGGATAGAATAACACCTCACCATTTCTTCCGTGGATGTCGTAAGAGGCGACTAAGGAAATAGCTTTAGGTATGCTTTAAGCGACAGGCTAGCAACATGTCACTGTTTGGGAACACAGGCGTGATTGTATGTATGTATGTATGATCATGATACTACACATAACAGAAGCAGATGTAATGGAGACGCATTGAAGAGAGCAATTAAGAAGGCGACAAAGTAAATTTGTGAAATGGCAAGTTTATTCATTACGAACCAAAACCTTTGAAAAGGTGCAATATGCGTGTTCAAAATCTGCTGGTAAAAGGAAATGAAGCATTTAAATAACAGGTGGAATCGAAGTTTGAGCCGCAGGCTTGCCATCTGCCGCTGACTTTGAATGTAGGTGTAAGGTAATTTATTCGTTTTAGTAGTCACTTGTTAATCAATAAATAGAAGATTATTGTACTGTTAGCAGAAGGAGTAATATAAAAAACATATTATTTGATCAAACCACAAGCAATTTAGTACCTAATAAAGTTGACGAAATTGTTGGGATAAAAGGTGATGATAAGAATAGTCTCGGTGTAAAATAAACATGAACCAGGTCTATTCAATAACACTAACAGCGTTATAAGAAATCCGGAATAACTCGGCTAAAACAAGTTCAAACCAAACCGTCTGCACGTAAAAATATTGAATCTGTGGCACCTAAAATCAAAGAATCTTAGCACGTAGTGATAGAACCTGCATTCCGACAATTTTAATCAGCCAACAGTCAACTAATGCCCCTAGCAATTTTGACTAACAGGAAGTTGTCCATTAATGAATTTTATTACCCACTTTCCAATCTATGTGGATCAATGTAACCTGTACAGTGCAAGTTTACTGATTGCCTGACATTTACTGTGTCCAAAGATAAGGCAATATTTTTGGCTTTCAAGTAGTACTAATTGGCGCGGTCAGGAAATGAAATCGATGTTTGTCTACGCTTAATTACCGTTTTTGGGTTTATGGTTGTTCTTATTTACAATTTGTGAAAAGTTGTTTTAGTGGAGCTTCGTTTAGTCTGGCTTGGTTTTTGTCAACTTGTACAACAATTAAATACTTCGCTACCTTTATTTTCAACAAACTTCGATGGGACTTTAAAGAAACTACAGTAAAATAACATTAACTCGGTGTTGTTTGAAAATACGTAAACAAAAGTCTAATTTATTTTGTTACCGTTCTGTAACTACTAGGGTAACTACTGTAACTATTACACTATAACTGCTGGTATACTAATTTAAAAACAGGTCTTGATATTGAGTAGGTATTGAGTACCCGTGTCAAAGGAGGTTATTAAATTATTTTTGAGTAGGAGTAGTAGTCGATGTTGCTACCAACACCAAAAAAACAGGAACCATACTGTTACAATGTTACCGTTGTAACAGTATGGTTCCTGTTTTTTTTTTCACACATACATACATACATAAACCTCACGCCCTATGCCTTGGGGGGTTCGTAGAGACAACATTACAGAGCGCCATTCGGTTCCATTCTGGCATACTCCTCAAGCTTCATTTAGATGCATCCCTCTAATAATATAATATATGGTCTTCGGTTTTAATTTGGCCTCTTTTCAGAACATCGCCGATCGCCGCTTTTCGAGGACTCCCTCTACCGACTTGACATAACACAATTCCCAAAAACTAGCTTACGAAACCTTGTTTCATCCATACCCTCCACGTGTATACCAACGCTACATGCTACATACTTTTTATCACCTTTTTTCACTAATTTATTTATTGAGATTCGTTTTAATTCAGCAGGGTATTATACTGCTTACGTCAATTACCATATCGTATAAAACGATACTATTCCAAGAATCTCACCCTGTCACCAGCTTGAAATCCATCCGCTTCTAATTCAAAACACATCCATTGAGTAGCACCTAGCAATCTAAAAGGACGTTGCAGCAATTCCTTTTTTTAACCCCATACAAGGCAGGTGCATGAAAACATGCCCAAGCGCCGGTGCACCGGTCTCATATACCCCCGACTAGCAACCAAAAGGTCGCAAGTGCCGCTACAAATTGCCACCTATACGACCTTTCGTTTAACAGCGAAACGGTTTTAATGAGATTATGGAGGCAATATGGTCATAAACTCAAGACTTATGTGTAGTATAAAAAATAATCCTTTGAAAATGACGTAGGGAAAGGTGCAATTTGGGATCCCGACTCGACAGTTTTTGTTCCGAACGAGTTGTTAATTTGATTTTAATAACCGGAGTAAGAAACTAGGAACTGTTATATTTCTTGGAAGGGTAAATATGGGATTTGAATGATTTGATGTAATAATAGATGTAGAATGTCATCACAAACAACTTGTCACAGATGTTGTTTTACCTTTAGTTTCAAAGGAAATAATTAAAAGTCAAAAAAGGTTGTAAGTTCAAAATTAACAAAAGATGGTGCACGAGACCGAGAAAGAGGTTTCAGTACCTACTTTATGTTAGCTGCACGCTAAACGCTGACTCATCTGTTTTTTTTTGTAAAAATTATAGTTTATTTCAATTGCTATAAGCTAAACATGTAATTGGTCCTTCGAGCTGGATCTGAATCATTGACCTAAACAACTGCTTCTAATGTAAAGTACTTAAACTTTAAGCATACAGAATAGTTTAACAGTATTAAGTATACCTACCTTACGCTATTTGGAAGGTTTTGAGTTTCACCTATTTGGTTGTGCCCATATCCACTTCATTAGATATTTTTAACGGATTCATAAACCGAAAAACTACAATATTCTTTTTTATTAAGCGCTACAACTATTTTATTTGTTTATTCCCATAACACAAAGGCGGAAACACACATTTTCCCGTACAAACGGGTGCAATTTATCCGGGATAAGTGTCAGCCACGCAAAACGTGTTGACAAACGCAAATCGGATTCTGATTTGATACAACTACCAATCTTCGTTGGTTCTTGTTACGTTGATGTGTGGTGTAGGAACAATAAGAGAAGCGATTTAAGTTATTGTAGCTGTTATTAAATATCAAGTTTAGAAATGGTAGCCCAGCCGTTCGAATCACAATTTTTTTTGGAATGTAAGTGCGAAATTGAATTTAATCCAACGAGATAATTCCTGTACACAACACGAATTAACTGAATGTTATGTGTGAAGTTTCGAATATGCACTGGGCTGGCGTTGAAACTAAGCCCAAGATCTCTCATACTGAAAGAATGTGTTGCTGTTGTGTGCTGGATTGTTTTCACCAACAAGTTTAATAAGTGTTATCGATGATTGTGATATCGATGGGTGAGGTATGATTACTTACTTAAAAATGAGTACTCTACTTCGTGTTTTACCAATATCGTAAAATTCAGCACGAAGGAGGCAAGGTCTCTATTGTTTAAATAAAGCTCGACATTTTCTTCATGGTGCTTCATTTGATGTTCTCTCGCGTAAAAGACGCCTTGAGCAAAGATATCCGTAAAACGCTCCCTCTTGTTACTTAAACCCGCCATGCGATGCTTTGTGTGGTCAGCAATTGTGGTTGCGGAGTGCTGGTACGATAGACAGACAGACAGACAGTGACAATAAACAAACTAACGAGTGAAAAGTGTCATGGGATCGTATCGTTGTTCGAGTTCTGTTGTGGACAGATTGTAAGAAGTTTGGTTTTACTCGTAATCATCCAAATTAGCGTATAATCCAAAAAAAAGAGAGAAAAATGTGACTTTGACAAAACCATGGTCTATAGCGACTTTTATAGTAATTTTACCTTTTTAGTTACAGATGGCTAGTCGGTCGCCTAAAATATACCATAACATGATATCCGCGGAAGAAATTAGACACATACTGGCTGTTTATACAAGAATTCAAAACATTTTTAAAAATTAATTTCACATTCAGTTGGGTAATCAATTGCTAGGGTTTTTGCCTGAACCTTAGGGTAAGCAGTCTAGATATTGTTCTTTGAATCTTTTCAGAAAGCTTAAAAGACGTAGCTTGCTATAGAAACAATGCTCATTCGTGTCAAGTCCACGACTTACTTTAACGAGGCATTACCGATAGGGTTAGCAGAACTGGGTATTATATAGATGTATGTTTTAGATACTTTTTTAAAGAAGTAATTAAAAAGAGTAATCAAACTACATTTGTACGATGATGAATTTTTTCTGTCGAAAAAATATCTATTTGAAATACCAATTTGACCAATATAAACGGAATAAACTCGAGTGATCAAGATTAGATCGAATTTACGACACAAAATTATTGAAAAGAGGGTAAAAGACCTGGAGTTCGAAGTTAGACGTTAAGACCAGATATCAAAGGAACTGCTATTAACTTAACAGTCAACTCAGCAAATATTCAACGACTTCATCAAGCTACAGAATGAAGCCGATACAAACAGCTGGTGTTTTAAAGAGACCCGATCCTCAAGTATGAGGAAGCGTTCAAATTAGTATTTTAGATGAAACATACGTGCAATATTTCAATCTATCCATATTTTCTTGTTTGAATTCAAGCGTGACGTTTATGTATATGCATGAAGTTATTCATATTTGGCAACCCTGTCCTGGGTATCTATTGTAAACCATGCGCACATATCAAGACCAGACAATGATACGAGTAGCAGGGCCTCGTAATTTGCGGACAGCTCAAGCGATTCAGCAAAGAAAGCCTATCAGTCAGGACTATACCCCTATTGTGTGACCATTCTCATTGAAATCAGTGCTTTTATTGGCCAGAAGCTATTACCAACCTTTGTTCATTGGCTGTCATGATGATTAAGGCTATAAAGCAGATCCAACCTAGGTCATCGACACAAAGGTATGTCTAGATAATCCTGAGATAGTATCAACTCATGAGCGTCAGCACCTTCATAAATTTTTCGTTTATATCGATACCAAAGATCATACGGCAGACTACCACTGAACAATTTATAGGGAAGTAAAAGGATCTTTAGCTAAAATACTTGTTTCACAATTAAACAGTTGAATCTACCCGGAATTGTCTGCGAAACTTTGTCACATCTCGGCCAACGCACTGCCAAACATTTGAACCAACACACAAACATCCAAATTTACGTTCCCACGCCTGGTCAAGGAACCGCATCGGCCAAGACGATACTGAAGACGACGCCACCAGACCGTGGCCTCACACGCCCGCGTGTGAACTGCTATATGAGATGTCTACCGTTTTTTTAATGCTGGCCGTATGGAATTATGTTCTGGATTTGAATTTAGAAACTATTTGTTTTGTAGCGTGAAGCGCCATTTACAATTTTTTTTTTATAGTTGACTCTTAAAGTTCCTCATTAGTTAAACTGGCTGGATTGAAATCAAATTTGCGAAATTCGAACAAAATTGTTTTTTTTTTTCAAGAAACCAAGGTATCAAAATGTACAATTTTTGAGCATGTGCCTATGTTTGTATGCATTTCAAACATGTTTTTTTTGCATAAATATAAATAATCTGTGAAAAACCACGTCTGTTGAATCCTATAGATAAAAAGTTGCAAAATCTTAGAATTTCATCAAAAAAAAATCATTGACCTTCTAAAAATTACATAATCATGAGCAATAAGAAAAACGTTTTGCAATAGTCCAAGCATGCTATTAAGAATCATATCAACCAACACGCTCGACCAACCCCCGACAAGCAAAGCATATAAAATCAAATTAACCTACGTCACAGTTGTCTGCACAGGGGGTTTCCCACGGTGACCTGACCCCGTAATTTATTGGCCCTTGGACGCCTTAACTACGGGTGCCACAGGTGTCTTAAGGGTTGGCGAGCGCTTCTTTCAAGATGTCGCCATTTTTTGTTAATAAAATGAGGTCAACTTGGTTTGAGGTTAATTGTAGATAGGTCCAGTCTGATAGTTTTTAGTAAATCCGAAAAAAAATTGCTGGATTAGGCAAGAGGTCTCAGTTGAACTAAGTTTAAAATTCTACGCATGCAGTATACCACATTAGTCGCTTGTCAGTTGAAACTATCGAGTACCGTGGATTTTTTTTTCAGTAAATTCAGGTTATGAAAATCTTAGCTATTTTAGGCGCACATTCTAAAAAAAAATCATCATTATTTTACTGATTGTACAAACCTCTAAATTTGTAAATTTTAAAAAGACAACAATTTTCATTGTTTTTTTTTATTAATGGCAATGGTAAATGGTAAATCGTCGTCACGAAACTGCAACTTTAAAAAGTTAATTTGAAATTAGAACGTTTCGAAGAAATTGTCGTTTGTAAGGCTTGGCGCACCCCTGTGCCCACGGACCGTGGTGCACTTGTGATTTTCTTAAGTCGCGGACAACATGAGGTCATAGTTAAAGTAAAAACTTAGGTGGGGCGTTATGGGAAACGAGCACGGTAACATCACCGTATAATGTGCACCAAGCTTTACCGACGCGTAATGTAGCATTTCGGAATATATTATCATCACTTAGACGTTGTTATTATGTTTTTAGAGCTGTTAAGAATCTAGTACGAGTTTTTAGAAAGAATTATTGTTGAGAATTTTATTGTATTACGCAATTATGACAATGGGCGAGATATGCGTGGAAATATTTGGACGTTTGTGAGAGTAGAAAAAAACCTGAACAGTTTCTTTATATTAATTCAAAATAATAAAGATCGTTACTTTTAATTAATTTTACGCGATAGTCTAACAACCTATCACTATTTTATACCCACCTATTCACTTAAAACCTAAAAATACACTAGAAGTGGCTACGAAACATAAAACAGTCATGGGTTAGTCTAAGAAGCGTTTCGTCTACTCTCACTACCCTATCTGGGAACACAAGCTTGACGTATCACGAATGTATTGTTTAATTAACCTTTGTGTTTATTTTTCGTAGTTGCAACTTTTTTTTAAATAGTCGGAATAAAATAACTTCATAAGTATTGCGAACACGATTCTAAACATGATTTATTTACCCGTGTTGTGCCGGGTTAGAATAGCACCTCCCCTTTTCTTTCCGTGGGTGTTGTAAGAGTCGACTCTGGGAAAGGGTTACTGGGCGATGGTCTAGCAACCTGTCACTGCAATATCACGTTTAATTATCTGGTTACCCTGACATTGCTAAACGTGGCACTGGATTTTTGAACTCATGTGCTCTGCGTACCCCTCTTGGGAATACAGCCGTGAGAATATGTATGTATTATTTGAAGACCATTCCTAGCTGAAATTCATGCATTCGTTCGTGCATTCTTTCATTATAAAAACCTGAGTAAGGCAAGTGATCACGCAATGTGGTCTATAAAAATAATAATTATCGTCGTATCCTACAGTGACATGAAAAAGGATACGTCTAGCATGTGAATTATCAGAAGCAGAAAAACTATAATGGTGTCCATTGTCTCATCCATCAAGGATAACTAGTTTTTTTAACACGGTTTCGCAAAGATATTATTTCCGTGAGTGGACATAATGGGATGATATTGAATAGGACATTATATGAGTGATTGAAAAACCGTAGATACAATGGCAAGAGATTGACAATTGTGTGTAACACTTTGTATTGTTCTTGTGCTATAATTGCTTCCAGAACTATGGCTATTAATGGAAAAAAGGCAATTGCTGCTACTTTGACACGTAAGCGTGCTGTCGAGATTGATCTGTAGTAGATAAAATATAGCACTTTATAAGAAAATGTATTCCCAATTGGGGTAAGAGGAACACAATACATGAAACATTACAACACTTTTTGTAACCACTTTTTGCTTAATTTTGGGTTATAATATAGACAAAAGAGGCGTGTCGGGTTGCTAGCCTGTTGCCGTAAGCATACCTTAACGTTTTTCTTTAGTCATATCCTATGAAACCCGCGCATGATTCTAAACCCGACATAACACGGGCGTGACTCTGATTTCATAACCACAACAAAGCACCAAACACCTCTTAAAAGTATAATTTATCGCGTGAAAACTTTCATAATTTGTAATTGTTTTCAAAATGTATCCCCTGCACGTGTGGTTCCCACGGTGGTCTAAGACGCATGACTTTTCCGCCTCGCTGAGTTGACCGGCCACGCAAAGTTCTTTGTGGTCTTTGTTATTACATACGGGTAAAGTTTGGTGGAAGAGGACAGTAGGTATTTGTTTTTTTGGTCACAATTTTCGAGGTGACAAAGTACAAACAGTGTATTCAATAGAAGCTCCTTGTGATGAGAGTTACTTGTAACAAGAGCATGACGCACTAAATGAAGTATTGTCTCAATCTCAATGGCACTTCTTTGATTGAGTTACCTTACCACTTAATAAACAGATATGGCTTTCGAAGGGCATGCATTTCGTTTGAAAACGGAGCTTCACCTACACTGTATGTATGCGTTAATCTACATGTGAAAAAATTTACGATGTTTGACAAATTTAATATAACTAACAAGACAAAGTCATAAATACGAGAAAACTGGAGTGTTTCTTGTCACCAGCTGACTCGGCTCAATTAAAATTTTAGGCGATATCGAATTCCATTTAATAGTGCTACTAGATTAAGTTGATTTCAAATTTACCTACGTTAGTATATAAAATTTCAGTTCAATAGGTAGCTTGAAAGTGAATCAAACTTTCTAAATTTGACTACAAACAAACATTTTAACAGATGTAACTAAGAAAAAGTTTGAAAGCAGAGATAACAAACCTTTATATGCGTCATCCGATGGTAGTATAGGTTGGAACTGGCGGTGAACCTCTTCCCACAATGTTGGCATTGGTGTGGTTTCTCCCCAGAGTGTATCCTCCTATGTGTGTTGAGACTGCTCGAAGTGCTGAAACCTTTGTTGCAGACCATACAAACGTGGGGCTTTTCACCTGGTGTGGAAGAAAACAAAGAAAATTGAGGGTTGTCAAAAATATAGAAACCGCAGAGGACATTGTGTATATCCAATCGTAACTAATAATAAAAGTATCTGATCTGTTAAGTTCGTAGGACCTTTGTGGAATTCGCGTTGATACTTATTTTTGTACTTAACCGCTTGAATGTGAATATTATTACGTAGAAACAACAGACAGAGATTGTTCGCAGAAAACCAATCAATGTTGCTCAAAAATATGAACAGTGTAAATTAATGTAATAACTGATTTTGTTTGTGTTTCGAAAATTAAACAAAATCATACAACCGATAATATTTCTTCAAAATTATGCAAAAAATAACGCCACATGAACTTACTACAGATAGATTGGTAGATAAATCAACAATTACCGGTATGTGTTCTCATATGCCTCTTCAATAAGGAAGGTCTATCAAACGCCTTCCCACAGACTTCACATGGTAGCAGCGCTCTTTCAGACTTCGTTACTTTTCTTTGGATTTTTGGCGTCATGTCCAGCAATTCACTTGAAGACCCAGCTGATGATGATGCGAGAGAGTCTCCGGAGACCGACTTGTGTTCATCATCAGGTCCCGAAGGTGGTGATATTGGTAGGAGCACCCTTGATAAAAGCGATGTTGATAAGTCTAAAGGTGAATCTGAAAAAGGAGTCGATGGTAAAGACTTGGTAGGGAATAAAGATAACGTAGTAAGAGTTATGGAACTTCATAAAACTAATAAGAGAGCTTGAAGTGAATGTGACATTAACTGTGATGTTGATGAGTCTAAAGTTGAATCAAGAATGGAGTTGATGATGAAAACTTGGAATCAGATGACGATAACGTTACTAGCGTAATAGAACGCCATAAACTAATAAGAGAGCTTGAAGTTAATGTGAAATTAACTATGAATATAAAGTAGGTAAGTGGCGGTATTTGAATGAAAGAAAAAAGGCACTGGCTGTAAATCAGTTCTAAGATAAAGTACGCAAAATGTTGCAACGACAGCTAACTAGAGATAGTATCGGACTGCCATCTGTCTGTTTGCCGCTGCATCGGCTATCCGAGATCTCCGAACATATAGCTAGCGCAAATGTTAGGTTTGAAGATATAAATGTCGATTTCAAGTAGAACTCGGCTAATTAATCCACAGCATCAGTGACATTATATTAAAGCTATGAAGATTTATAGCTTATAGCGAATCTGTAGATAACTTTGTGCGTACACCGCGTAATATAAATGCGGTGTAACAGAACAGAAGAAAAACTTTTTTTCGCATTCAAAACAGGTTGGCTTTAAAACGGCCAATAAATATAAATTGTCTAGACTTCCTTAACTACGTTACGGTTGTTTAAGAAATAGGTTCATTAAAAATTGGACTTGATTGGAGCAGTGTTTTTGAAAGGTATCTTAATATTTATAATTAATGTGTTCGCAATCGATTTGGACCAATACGTGTTATGTTAACATTATTATTTACGTCGATTGATACTTTTAAACACCGTTTAAGTAGTATAGTTTGAAACAAACCGTTTAGTAAGTACCAGAAAATTTCAAAATAATCTAACAACGGTAATATTAATGTAATGTTGGTATTTCACCATTTTATATGGTAACCTTTATTTTCTGTCGGTCTCCTCTCTATCTCCCAAAAAAGAAAGTGTTAACGTACTTATTAGTGATATATCTTTCGGAAACTCTTGATTTTTGAATGCGTGCGTACAATCATTTAATTGGTACTGGATCGTCCATTGAAAACTGTTTATACGTGCATCCGTTCATACCCGAAGACAGCTGGTTATCAATATGCCCGCGATCCAATCGCAAACGAAGCCGAAGCGTTATCGATTCATATGTTACTTAACTGGTATTAAGGCGAATAAGATTCCATTTTTATTTCGTGAGATAATTTCAGAATCATAAGGCGGTGTCCTTTGAGGGTTGGTCTTTTGTTTATCAATTATTTCACATTGAAAAAGAAGTCAAAATAGTTGAGCAAAATATTAAAAAGGGTATTTTTTAGCAAAAAACAGGAAGTAATCTCGATGATTGATTTACGATGCTACACAATAATAGTACATTGAGTATCAAGGGGAGGAAATGGAACATTATTAACGAGAGGCTGTTAGAAGCCCGACGCCGCAGGCGGAGGGCTTTTATGACTCGAGTTTATAATGTCCTTTACTCCCCGTGTTACACACAATGTTTTTCATCACATTTGCGAGGAAAAACTAAAAATTAAAGAAACCGAATGACATCACGTCACCGCACCGCGCTAATTCTGCTTGCGCTGTCACTGCTGTCAGTGCGTTTAGGTCTATTGTCACTTTTTTTAATCATATACCACAGACAAGAACTATGTTTCGCACAGAATGCGAATGGTCAACAGCCAGATTCTGTCAAAAAGGTTCAAACAAATTTACGAAAAAAGCATATTAAAAAACGCGTTGACATACATCCAAAGTATTAAATTAATACAGTTTCATAATGCATACATTAATTTTGCATTTAAAAACTGGCCCTTAAGTTTTAATAGCAGAATTTTTATTTTTACATTTGTAACCTCCTTAGTCTGAACTAATGTACCTGTACTAACTTTTGCAATTTTTAAAACTAAACTTTACCTCCCATAGGATGTAATGATAACTCCCGCGGTTACAATTTAGGCCTTTGTACTAAAGGAGACGCTCTTGTAATAACACCATTGACGAGCAAGTGTGATGAAAAAGGATTTGCGTTTGGGTTTCGCATTTCAAAACGCATTAGCAAGGAGCTCACAAAAATCTCCATCAAGCCTTTAATCAACCAAAAACCACTACTAAATTAAGTAAAAACACATAAATCACGTTGACGCACCGATATCGCCATTTCGCTGGCTGCTTAAGTGCGATAAAAAAGCAATCACGACTGGCGACTACCGAACCCAGCCGGCTAAGCGGAATGTCCTTTGATCTGCCGTAGTAAAGACGGGTTTTGGAAGCAGCTGATTCCAACGAGCGTTTTACTTTTAACTGTTCCACTGTACAGTTAGGCTTTGCGATGTTTCGCCCACTGCTGAGTAGAGCAGTATTTACAATGTACCATGTTTAGATAGCAACTTTGATTTATAAATTGCATAATTAATTGCAAGCAATCGTAATTAAATATAAATCCCGTCATAGCTCAGATTATATTCAATTCAAAACTTTAAGTTTTTTTAAGATAAAAATTTCAAACAGGTATAATAAGACTTAACTTTTATTAATAACACCTGTGATTTTTTTTTACATTTTTTACATACTTACTTAGAATTTTCTGTTTCGATTATTATTTTGTTTTTCAAATCTACGTAACCTAACTTTCTACTGTATATCATCATTTAGCGTTTTTTCGATTTTCCTAGCACTCCGCTTCCTCGCTCAGTACGTACAGGCCAAAGCGTGACCTTATCTCTTGTTAACGATACGATCCTCGCTAGATCTTGGCGGTAAATCTGCTGTTCTCATCCGGTCGCGACGGGCAGACCGGGATGGGATGCATTGTATGTACCGTGGGATATGCGCAAGCGATTTGGTGACAAGTCTGTAGTACTATACTAAATTCGAATTCTGCAGCGGATTTTGATGAGAAAAAAAAAGTTTGATGATTTTTTGAATTATTTGTTACTTTTTTTCACTTATAACGTTATAAATAAGTTTGACTTCTTCCTGAAAAATCTCGTGAATCAAGTTTCCAACTGTTTACCTTTAAAAATCTTAAGTTTACATTTTATAGTTTGCTTTTAGTAAACGTCATGATATTTTTTTTTTTACAAAAAGCTCCGGTCTTTTTATAAAAAACCGTATTTGCTAAACGATAACGTCTATCATGATTAATAATCAATTTCCTATTCGGCCAGGCTAACACCTTAAAAATGTCTACAACATAGTAACAGCAATAAATAGCAAATAAAATTTAATAGACACAATTTCCTTTATCCATATTTGTATTGTATAACCATTAAATAATATAACGCTCATTAAATGAGACCAGACGGTTGGGACCCTGACTTTTCCTAAGGTGGCAATAAGTAGGTGTTAAGATAGAGTGGTTGCTTGGAGTCTAGTAGACATATTTCAGAACCAGTACGTAGAGAAATGATGTTGTTTCAACATTGTTGCACGCAGATATTAGATTATGATGTGTGCTCTAGGAATTTATATGCAGTTCGAAATATCGCAAATAGCAAAAGATGTTAGACGGGTGAACATAGTTTTGAATAGTCATGTTTAGAAATGTAATCGGAACTTTCTTAAGAGACAGTTTTTTTAAAACTAATTTTACATTTTTTTTTAATTTTAAGCCAAATACCACGCATGCTGTAAAATTTTGCTTCATGGAAAGTTGCTTTATAACTTTTCATTCACTTTTGCTTACTCTTTAAACTAAATAAAGATGAGAGTTGGAAGCATGTCATTGGACTATATTTGTACCAATTCTGTAGTTTAAAATGTTGCTTAAAGTTGCAAGTTCCATTCAAAAAGATTTCTTTCACTTATTTAACACATTTTGGTAGTAGGTACTTACTACCAATTTAGACTTACCATGATTTAGATACTTATCTGAAAAGTGAAATATTAAAAAAATATACGCAAACGCTTACCTTCCAATATGGAGTCCATAGTTTGTCTATACAAATTGTTTCTCATTCTTACAAAGAATAATTCTTCCGGTCTTTCAGGTAGATAGTAAACCACTAATTCTGTATGTGCGGACACCGGTTTAACGGCTTCATACACTGGCTCTCCTTTGACTTTAGTACAGACTAGGTTTACCTGTAAAGAAAACAATGTGTCAATGTCAAAATAACAAAGCATGTGTCATTTTTTGTCAAAAAAGGTCAAAATGGGACAAATCTCTTTACAGTTATTTTGATGAAATTTAGCAACACCTATTACGTCGTGGAAAATAATCAACAGTAGTTGAATCAAGAACCAGTGTTGCGTAAGGTCGGACGTAGATATTTTATTACATTACGTTACGTTTAAAAATTGATATTTACTATCTAGCACACTTTTCTATTTATCTTTCTCCTTCGGAAAATTTTAATAACTTAGTAAGAACTCCGCTAGTATCGAGTTTAAAATAACACCATTCCAAAGCAATAACATATTTCGTGGATGCGGAAAATATCTCAAGGTTAAAGAGAAGTGTGATAAAGGCGAAAGGCTATAAACCTGGCATTATTATATCTCTTTTATCTAATTTTAACCTAAAATCTCACACATCACGTGTTTATTTTTAAACGGGGTACTCCACAAAACGATATGGTCAAAAATCACGAATACCTCACGTCCCGTAGCCACTTTCATATTTTTCAAACCTCAAAAAAGTGTGTGATATAAAAAAATTGAACACAGCGGTGAAGTATATGGATAAACTTAAAACTGAATTCTTAAACAACTATGATTCAATTAAGGATATCCCTCTCTTTTTTACTCACTTGAGGTCCATAATTCTCGGAGACGCGTAGGAATCGCACCCAGTTGCAATGTCGCACCTGCACGCCGCCCGACGTGCAAACCTCGTCGAACAGCCCAAACCGATGGCGAATCTGTGGGCAATGCAGGTGGTCAAAAGGTGCAATGTGATACAACAAAAGGGTATAATAATATGATAAGGGGTCGTGGCCTTAATGAGATGGTAGCATAATTACAAGATACACTAGATTACTTTTATATCGCATTCCCATATTATTACTTATGCTATTCGCCGGTAAGCTTTAAAATCAGATTTCTGAATCACTATGCTTTCAATACATCATGTTTCCTTTAATACCATATTCTCAAGATCATATATTTTGAAAAAAAGATCTGGTTTCTTATACAGGCGACAGACTAGCTATCTAGTAGATAACCTGTCACTATTATACCTCTTTTTATTTGATTTCTGACCTAAAATTATGCTAGAAGTGGCTACGAAGCGTGAAATAGCCAGGATTTTGTCGCGTTTCGTGTGCTGTGCCTACCCCATTTGAGAAAACAGGCGTCACTGTATGTGTGCGATATAGAACGGTCGCCATTTTAAAATGTCATTTGGCATGCACAAAACATCAAAAAACCGTGTCAATTATAATAATAACTATAAATGAGAATAAGTTGTATCGAAACATTTATGTTAATGTAAACCTACAAACATATAAACACAAGTTATTCATAAGAGCATTTCTTGAGCAGATGTTTTACCACATTAATGTGGACTTGTTCCTATAAATTCGACAATTTAATCGGTTTCTTGATATCATAGAAAATTACCGGAGCCTTTATCAGCCACTTCAACATACTTCCTTTGAGAACCGAGTACCTACTAGATCTTATACGATAATAATCCCCGTTTCTATTAAGCCTAATAGTCGTTCCATATCACAGTGCATTAACAGCGGAATAGCATCAGTGCACTATGCATAACTGCATTATCATAACGTGATGTAAATTGCATTCATTTTGCTAAGCGGCTCAGACTAAGAACTTATACGGAGAAGCGTTAAGATAAGTTGTTTTATAGATAAGAAATATTTTAATTTAGGTGTACCGAGTTGTACGAACATTAAACGCATTAAAATGTCTAGTTTATTACGAGACGTTTCGTAAAGGTTCGTACACGAAAATTAGGTTGCATCTGAAGACAAAAGTGAATGTAACAAGAATGGTTAGCCAATAATTTTATTAAAGCTTCCCGATTTTTTTTGTTAAAAAAATAAGATTGGTCTTTCGAAACTATGTATTTTATGATCACAGGAGAAACTAGTTTTGATTTTTTTGAATGATCTAAAAATATTAGTCTCACGTAAAATAAAATTACATCTTGACAAGTTTTGGCGTTAGATCAAGTTTTAAGTTATCTAATAATATAACGCCATTATTTTATTTTTAATGCTAGAGAAAGTGGCGTTTAAAGAGAAAGCCGCTTGTTTACCTGTTCACAATTTTATAACTAGTTTATTATTAAGTTAATGCGATCAAAAATAGTTTTTACCGCTAGATTTTCGCTTCAAAGTGATTTCCGATTAACATAATAAGAGCAAGTTGAACGCATTGCCGTATCTGCTCCATTAGAAATGTTAATCTATGACGCGGACTTTGCTTTCAACTAGCCGCCTGTAGAGTTACGTATAATGACGTGAAAATTACAATTCCACACTGTACAGTCAGACCAATTGATTTCTCACCCACCAGAAAACTTTGTCACAATAAACGTAAGAAAAAAATACTCGGTTGAGCGATTGCAATCTCACAATGACATACACATACATCACATACATACATATTCTCACGCCTGTATTCCCAAGAGGGGTAGGCAGAGCACATGAATTCAAAAAATCTAGTGCCACATTTAGCGATTTCAGGGTAACCAGATGGTTAAACGTGATATTGCAGTGACAGGTTGCTAGCCCATCGCCCACAATACACTAACCCTTTCCCAGAGTCGACTCTTACGACACCCACGGGAAGAAAAGGGGAGGTGCTATTCTAACCCGGCACCACACGGGGCCGAAACACGGGGGGAAAACAAATACATGGCGATATTTTACGTTTTGCGGCAACTAATTAATTTTAATCAATGAAGTCCTTCGCAAAAACAAGAGCAAATTAATTAAAAAAGAAAAAAAAAACACTTTAAATTAAATAGTTTCATGAATCATAGTTTAGTGCAAAATAGCCTGAAGCGATACTAAACCGATGATCCTATTTCTATATCAATTCAATTTATTTTAGAATCGTGAGAAAAGTATTCAGTGCGCAATAAAAATTAACGAATAGTCGTAAATTGCAGCCTCGTAAAAGTGATTTTATTAAATAATTTTTTTCGTCGCGCTTCAATAGTGATCAGTAATTTAATCACTTTATTTTTATTAAAACCCATTAATTATTAGAGCTTGCAAGCTAAAGGCACGCCCAAGCCATATATTTTATGATACGGAGTACCAATTTTCAATTTGTATGCATATTTCTCGCAAAATTGTTCATCTTTAGATTTCTAAGCCGCGTCATGAACTTAGTGTCAAGAAATGTATCAAATTATTAATAGAATTACAAATTAAGCAATATTTTTAAATTTAAATGATTTAAGAAATGATAAAGTGTTTGTTTGGGCATTTAACAGATTGTCACCAAATTATGGCTATATTAATCTTATTTAACACTTATTTATTTAAAATTATACAAAATTAGCCGTGAAAGATGTATCTAAACACAATCGGCGATAGCTACCATATAGTTTAGTATGTTAAAAAGTCATAAAAATGTAAATTTATACTAATACTGCTCATCGGTAGATTTGTAATATATGGATGACTATTAGCATTAAATTAGAATAACTAAGACTACTACTACTACTGCTAAGCTTAAGAATCAATTATGTCATTAATATGTATTATTCCATAATTAAACCAGTTCGTATGATAGGTTCATTCTAAACATAAAAAAACGCAATACTTGAAATTAAAGATAAAAATATATACAATTAAAACGAAAATAATCTTTTTTTTATTGTCAAATATTATATAATATGATAACGATTGTAGGATACAAAACTTAAGATAACAATGAGTTTTCTCATGCGCCCAAAAAAACTGCCTTTTGAAAAACAAACTCGCGTTTGAATTTTTTGCTCCAGCTAAAGTTCCTTAAAAGTTATAATAATCCCGCTTGAAAGTGAAATGGAAATTTATTCGCGACAAAAAACAATTCTAAACCAGTATCGGTATTTTTGGGGTCCTGGTTCCATACATCATTGTACCGTTACTCGCCAAATGCGCAGGAGTCTCGACGTGGCGTTTTTGTACCAATGACTTGGACAAGGGCTATGTCCTAATGTTTTTTGCGAAATACCGTATTCGCTGTAGACTGTTAGGGTTCGTTGATTTATTTGCGTTGATATAATGAACATATTAAAGTGATTTTTACTTTTTGCTGGCCTTATGCAAAGGATTACGTCTCTGCTCAATTTAAGGGAAAGTCTAGTAGATGATTTTTATTTTCTTCATCTTTAAAAGTGTCCCATTGCTTAATGGTACCTATCTTGTTCGTAAGTATCGCTTCAGGCTGGTACCTATCTTGTTTTTTTTTTTTTTTTAATGTTGTAGTAAAATAAAGTCGGTTTTTTAATTGATGACGCAACACATTAATAAAAAGATTACTCGACAGTTATGTCAGTATTGTATCTTCCTATTTGCGATTCTGCACAACAGTTTCCGCAACTGTCTTTAAGAGTTGTACAGAAATGCGAATGTCGAATAATTCTTATAAAGTCAATTACTGAAAGCCAGGTAATTTCTTGTTAATTCTTCATCCTTGATACTTGATCCTTCCTTATTCGAATCGACGTTGATTTTGGTCGCAGACTTTTGGACATCGGGATGAACTAAATAGAGTTATTATCCTTTTAATTGAGACGAGTTTTTGTGACCACGTGTGTTATTACACTTATATGTACAGGTGGCTTCTTTGGTGGTCCACCTACTCCGCTGTAACCAATTTTGCTTGTCCAAATGCGGAATGAATTCTTACTGACTCGAAATAATCGATTCTACTGAATTGTTTTAAGCTTCTGATGTCGTTATTGTTTTTCGGATAGGTCAGAAATGGCATGGTCGGGTTAATAGTATTTTAACAATACTTATACGATTATTAGTCAATCGATTACATACCTACCTACACGATTTTTTATCACGCTTCTTTTCACAAATTAGGTACGAAGAGTATACAAAAATGTCACAGATAAAACTATAATCATAATGCGTTGCGTAATTTTAAGTTTTCAGTAAAAAAAGTATAATAGTGCTTACAAAATAAACAGAAAAAATGGAGGGGTGTTATTTGAAACCCACATGGGGCAATTTTATTCTGTATAGTATGAGAGAAACTTTTTTTCTAGAAAATGATGTCATGTTTTTCAATTACCTTATTGGAATTCTGATGTGAATCTCTTTTAATTTTGCTCTGTGAGTTATTAAGTAGATTAACTCCTGACGATTGTAGATTTGTTTTAGTTTTATTGTTTCTCTCTCACACTTTACTTTGAAATTCGGAAAAAGTCACATCACACTTTGGTACCATCGGAGTAGCGTCTCCCAAAGCAATTAAACCTAAACCGCCATTCGATAAAAAGTGGCTCAGTAGTCCACTTTCGACTGCACCACAATGCGAACAATCGATACGAATTCAACGATCAATCGATTCTTAATCAATCTCCAAATGGGCCTATCAAAATTAATTGACGTCAATCGTGAATCGGGAATAAAAAACGTTGGAAACGTTCTTGTTTTGGGACGGGCTTATTGAGACGTACTGTCTTATAACGAATATTTTACCAATTAAGCGTTTGGGGTCTTGTTGTAAGAAGATCTAAGGGAACCACATTCTTACTTGTATAAGTTAAAAGCTTTTAATAATTTAGTAAACACGCAAACGATTGAAGCGCGCGTTTGAAAGTAAAGTTTAAAAAAAACATTGTCCTTAAAAATGTGGAAGCAACAACTTAAGAAAAGAGTAACTAACGTAAAGTTACTGCGGATTCAAACTGGAAGAAATTTATATTTTTTTACCTTGTGTATTAACCCTAATGCCAAATAGATATTTGGCACATTTTTTGTATCTTTTTTTATGATTAAGGACAGCGGCCAGCTTATTTTTCGGTATTTCTCGAACCATGTCTTCAGTATACAGAACCTATTTGTAACTCATAATCCGTGCTTTACGCCTTTTATTACCGATATTGTAAATCAATAAGTCATACTAGTTTACCGAACTGACTGATACGATCATTATTATTGGACCAAATTGGACTTGACTGACCATATTGGGTATTTAACATGATTGGATAATTGGTCAAGTCCAAAAATATTTGACTCAAGAATTTGTGCCCTGTGGTATTGAGTTGATTCATAGTTGGGTGAATTACTAAGATTCAAGACGTAGTTTGGTTATTGATATGTCAATTACAGTAGATTATAGCAATGAAAGACTCATGGATATATTTGACGAGGAATAATAATGAAAAAGCTTTGGGTAAAGACCAATGTTTACTAGAAAAATACAGCGATTATCTTTACACAGAGTCACCTAAATGTTATTATTTACATTTTACGTTGATATTACTTTATGGCGTTTCTAAAAAAAACTTTGTCCCGAATTTGTTTGAACTCTAATTTAATTTTCGAATGGAAATAGAGTCGGGAAATGAAACAGTTTTCGTAACAATTTTCTCCTAAACGTTAGTAAACCATTGGAAATAATTACCTTCATTTACTTATTACAACAAAACCACTCCGACTAGCCCTTCACACTACATTACCACTACCATGATTACCATGAGTGAGTTGCCGTGCCAGTTATCGACAACATAAACTATTTGTACGATGAATAGCAACAACTCTACAGCAACTCTAGTAGTAAATTACCTATCGAACCTAAACACTAGAGCCTGACGTTCTGTAGCTGTTACGTTAAGCCATGGAACAATTGTGTTTATAACAAAATTAAAACAACCATTTGCTTTTTTTCATAACAGAAAAAGAAAATTGTATTTTATTCGTAAACTGGTACAGAAAATCCTAGTGGCCAGTAACAATAAACAGATGAAAAAAAAAATCGTGGGTAGTAGTAGTCAGCCGGTTTCAGTTGCGTCGAAAACAATTGGAACATACACATAACGCCTGTATTCCCGATTCGGGTAGGCAGAGCACACGCCAAAACACAACAAACAGTCAAAACCATGACTGTAAACAATTATCAAGTTTCGTAGCCACTTAAGTTTACTTTTAAACATAGACAGAATAGTGACAAGTTAGTAGCCTGTCGCTAAATCTATTTCTGTCGTCATACGATATCCACGGAAGAAATGGCGAAGTGTTATTCTAAATTCGACACCACACGGCACAATTCGAAGCGACTGTGGTATCGAATGCACTTTACGATGAGAACTTATAGTAGTGGTACAGTTCAAATCCTAACTCTGAACGCTGTTACGTTTGTGCGCGTGCGACTGGTCACGATCTACAGAAGCGCGCCGGAGGCGTCAAATCGCTTACTGCGCATGCTCTGTACAAAGTAGACTGCACATTCTCCGATTCCAAGCTTTTGTCAATGCAGTATTTTTCACTTTTACAAGTTACAAGTTTTTTTTCTATTTGGGAGGTGTTTTTTTTTTTGTGTGTGGTGTAGTATATTCGATATCATTCTAAACAGAAAAGCGGATTTTTTTTATTTTTTTAACTGACATAATGTTCGATCAGGCTATAAAAACAGGAAACCGTCAGTCAAATTCCATTTCATAAAATATTATAATGAACTTCGGTTCAACAAACTACAAAAACAATTTATCACAAGTATTTATACTTCGATATTCCATAAACACTGCCAACATTAAAATTTTATCATAACACCTCACATCACTAGCATTTTATAGACAATTTCCTCTTCGTGTAGAGTAACTACGCCGATTAGTTCCACTCGATCTAAACGCTCCTTAACGCGTACAAACAGATGTGGGATACTGACAGGCAAGTCGGCCACTAGCTTCCCGAGCCGGCGCCGCTCGAGCGAATAATCTTGATAACGAGTCCATTGACAAGTATTTTAACCTCTCAACTAGAACTGTACTCAAATTTGAAGTTCGAATTCGGAAAAAGTAAACTTTTCGTTATTCAGAGAATGTTACTGGCCGTTTACAAGGTTCGGAAAATGAGGTATGTACCAAACATGGCTAAGTCACGGTGATATTTTCGCAGTGACTTTTTTGGGACTCTGACAATTGTCACAGTGACAGGACACTTTAGGTATCCTCAGATCTCGTGTTCTGCCTTTCGCAATCAGGAATAAATGCGTGATGTTGACTTATAACGGAACTCCTATTCCTACAAGCTTTTGGTCCTTCGAGCCAATCAAAACTTATCGTAAATTAAACTTATCCATGTTTGTATGTCCATTCAAATTGGGAATACTTGTACTACTGGTATTAATTGCCACTAGAAAAAAAAATCCACAAAATGTCAACACACAAAAAAAATCGAAAGTACTAGGGTACTTTGAGTGAATTTTTGACAGTGTGTAACATCCAATTACGGCTCCTCAGAGCAATGTTCAAAGCCCATCCCTGAACGGCCAGCATTAAACTCATTATTGTATAAATTCTTGAGTAATGCATTAATATCGTGCTCGAAACAGAAGCCGAAACGAACGTCCGGGCCGCAGGGGACGTATGTTGCCACTAAATTATGCGGCTTGCATGCAGCGGAGAATCTTTTTTTAAAGTACCTGTAGGTACTGATTTATTGTGAATGAGACTTAGAGCTCATTTAGGCGAATTGCATAACTAAGGTGGCGAATTATCTTGTTGAAATTGTAATGGGATTGCATAACTAAATGTTGTAGTAAAACGTTTATCCTTACTTCCTTACTATATCGGAAAGTGAGTTTGTTTGTTTGTTCCGCTTTCACGCTGTAACTACTGAACCGATTGCTTTGAAATTTTCCAGAGGTAAAGTTAGAAGTCCGGATTAAATAATAGAATACTTTTTATCCCGAAAAAAAAAATGATATTCCCGAGGGAAAACAAAAATATAGTTTGCTTGATGGATGGATTGGAGATGGCGCTGTGTGTCGTTTAAAACAAGGTAAAATATAGCAAAGGAATATAAACATGTAAATTTGTTGTGCTTTATACCGCAATATAACCGAATTTCACGCGGGCGAGGCCGCGGGCGGAAAGCTAGTTTTTGATATTTTATCCCGAAAGAAAACTTTAAAAATATACATAATTTTCGTTACCGCCAATCAGTTCATTCAGCTTCAATATCGAGATGTGAGTTGCTTTAAGTTTATTTGTATTTTTTTTAACTAGTTAATGCGATCGAGTAGACAACTAGCCGGAACAAAACGTTTAAATCTAAATTCACATATTAGTCGCATTAGTGCATAAGTTTAAATTTAGAAACAAAAGCAAAATTCCATGTGTTTAAAACTTGTAATGAGTTTAGTTTTTAAGTTGTTACATTTCCTTAAATATAAGTCTCGTCTAAAAATAGTGTCAACTGAAAAAAACCCGCTTAACAGCTTAAGTAGCTATTGAAATTACTTTTTTTTGCTTCTTACGATTAGACCGCCTTATTTAGGTTAGACGTTTTATTCCGTAAAATTTAATAACGGCCAATTTTAAACATCAAAACATTCTTAAGCAGATTCTTCGCATCTGTATACACTTACTCTCGTGAAAATGTTGATTGCGGCAAGCCCGGAGGCGATTATTTGCCGCACTTCCACCAAATTGAGCCCCGCGCATGCGCCTCGTAGCCGGAATACCGGTCGTATACCGGTATAATACCGGTAATATAATACCGAAACGACCAATTAGACAGTTGCGTTGATTAGATGCGGTATGTGGTATGTTTTTATTACAGATATGGAAAATTGGGCGCGCAATTTTGTGAGGTTGACCTGGCCTGTTGTTTTGGTGTGGATGTGTAAACAAGGAAGACATCTGAATTAGTAAATAAATACACGAATTCTCTTAATCGGTGATCTGAATTATTAAATCAATAATAAACAGTCTAAAATGAATTCAGTAGACTAAGTCAGCCGGTCTCTTAACTCATTGTTAATAATCGATCGATTTATGATTTTAATAAATCCAACGCTGACCATGGTCATGTGGTCATCCTGCATCGATAGTCATCACGTTAGCAGAATACTTTTTAGCTAAATACAATAAAATGTATTACTCTTATGCTTTAAGTTTGGTTGATGATGCTTGGTTTTGAAAAAGGTTGTAAAGTCATTGATAAAACCATAATTAGGGTGGCAAATAATTTTGAGGAAGAGTTTTAAACATAATATTTGCAAAATAATAAAAAAAACAACTTGGTTGGTCACCGATTAAAAAGCATGGCGTGTAGAGATCACATATTAATATTAGTAGTTATCACACCGTAGGAACTGAAACAATCGTCTCAGTCAACGATTCTTTTGAACTGTCAATGCTTTGCCGTCGCATGCGTAATCTACTATTACCGTAGCTTTCTCGCATGAAGTTCGAGTAAATAATGATATTACCCACGAGCCAGCTACCAATACCGCACGCGCGGTCAGGTAGAAACAATTTTTAAAACACGTTCGTGAAGGCCGGGGGTTCGTAATAACAGCCCATTATGGAACTGGACACATTGGCGGGTGTAGGAATAGTGTAAAGTTTAAGAGAAAGCGGGGTTTACAAATTATACATATCCGTGGAATGTTAGTTACTTAATTTAACGGAAAACAATTGATTTACTCTAAAGATACAATACAAAAAAAAACTCTTTATTGTTCAAAACATCCAAATATCGCAAGCACAGAACAACTTAAAACTATAAAGGCGAACATTTATCTTGAGGCATCTCCTTCTGCTGATTTTCTAATAATCATAGTTACCAAAAGTCATGGTTAGGGGGCATTTTTTCATCTGCCCTTCTTACTCCAATTTCAATTTATTTTTAAGTAAAAATTCCGGGAATAAATCTTCACATGGGCTTTCAGACCACTGGTTAAAATATTTTCTGTCAATTTCGGGCATTTATACACACGTAACGATCACAATTTCCCATAATGATATCGGATTTAAACTAACACCACTCCTAATAAAAAAGTAATCCTTCATCCCGCTACATACACTCCCCGATACCAATCTCGTCCTCCAGGCTTTCGCGGTCACAAATGGTACAGTCATGATCTCAAATTGCATCTCATTACGTCCCGCACCGCTGCGCTGATTGTGTACCAATTTGACAGCTCTGCTACTAAGGCCTGGACAGGTTGCAGAACGAAGATTAGGACTTGTGCGCATAACTGTACGTACTTTTGGTATCAGAATCTGTGTGGCGGGTTAGAAAATAACGACTCTTCATTTTTACGCCGATGTCGTAAGAGACGACTGAGAAAATAGGATTAGGTATGCTTTAGGCGACAGGCTAGCATCGTTTCACTATTATAATAAAATAAATACCTATAAATAAAAATGGTTATTTAATTGCAGGCGAAGACTCTTACCTACAACAAATTAGAATCGGAAGTAGAATGAAAAAAAAACATTCAGGAAGCCTCAATTAAATATGCTAAAAACTTGCACTTAGCTGGTTTTTTAATTTTCTATTAATAATATACTCGTATATTGTTAAAAACCAGCTAAGTGCAAGTTTTTAGCATAATAGTATTGTATTCTACTGTATCCTTAATTCTGCGAGTTATTTTTCAACAACGTTGTATGTTCATCGATTAATAAATGGATCCACATTCATTATGTTTGATATAAAAGTGACATGAAATTCCCCCTATCACCGTTTAGTAACCATCACACACGTCACAATATAGTGGCGCCACCCCATCCTTCACGGTGTGATACCTCAGAACACCATATCGTGTCACGGTTGGTATTGCACGCAAATACCGTGTAATCGATGCTGGTTTACCACGTTCGTGTTAAGTGTTAAGTGAATAATTGAGTAATTTATTATGGTGATCTATGCGTAATTGCATAAACGGTCAGTTGTATACTTTAGAGGCGTGATTTACGTGTTTTAATTATTTTATATTATAGGTGCATTTTCTGTTTGACTGTGTGGTGTTGGGTTTAGAATCACACAGCTCCATTTCTTCTGTGGATGTCGTAAGAAGCGACTAGGGAAGTATGTTTAGGTATGCTTTAGGCGACAGGCTAGCGACCTGTCACTATTATACATCTTCAATCTGTTCTTAAACGTTAAATTATGCTAGAAGTGGCTGCGAGGCGTGATTCGGCGTGCAATAGGTTTAATCTTTGTCACGTTTCGTGTGCTCTGCCTACCCCAATCGGAAACACAGGCGTGATTAAGTATGTTTAATGTCAAGTCTTAGATCGAGTTTAACTTGACATAATAAAATTCGGGTCCATAGTTCTTCACCTAGGAGCCACGGCAGCTCCTGTTAAACGGTTCGAGCTACCGCCGACGTGAATTATCAAATTGATAAACTTAATTAAACAAAGAAAAGCACTATAATGTCAGATTAGCGTGCAGTGTTGACAGTAATGTCACGGTCTGTCACCCACCCCAACACGTGGTATACCGGAGCGTGGCGAATTACCCTCCGTCACGGTAATGTTCGCAAGTGCCTTTTAAACTAAATTATGGGCAATTCTAACAATGTTAAGTGATAAATTGATTTGAATAACCGTGTTAAAGGGGGAGTGCCAGATTCTGCTTTTTTATTTTTTTCCTACTTTTGTCAGTAAGCTTAGCACGGGAACATTTGCACCGCTGTCATTTTCTGACGTCTTTAGATAGACAGTGACAAGGTTGCTGGCTCATTTCATAAAATATAGGCAGAGCGCAGAAAACGCTGCATATCGCCTAAAACATACCCTAACCTATTCCTTAGTCGCCTCTTACGACATCTTCGGAAGAAATGGAGAAAAAAGGAATGGATAGAGATAATCTCAGGTTTAAACATAGATGAAAGAGGTACAATAGTGACAGGACGATAGCCTGTCGACTAAAGCATAACTAAACCTATTTCTTAATTAAGTTTATTCATAAACACAAAATAACAATAATAAATGACTAACGAACACTGCATATTATTTGCCAGTCTCCATAACCCAACATTTTATTGCCAAAAAACGGTAATCAAGCTTCTGTATAAAACAAAATAACTGAATCCGGTGCAGTTACTAACAATCTTCCCGTCACAATTTTAATCAAGGGCCTGCAAATCCTTTTTTTTTGCAAAAGGCAAAGGCATTCTCCCGAGACGTTATAATTGCGCCAAATAATAGAGGGCTTGGGTTTCGGAAGGTGGATTATGGTTCCGAAAGGAATGGCGGAGATGTTTTAGATTTTTTAGCTGGCTGTCTTAGAGATACGCTTCAGTGTTGAGGTTCACGCACGTTTGTATGGGATTGAAATGGCAAGAAATGATGATTGCCGTGTGGTGTCGGATTTAAAGTGACTACTCATCGTTTTTACCGTGGATGTCGTAAGAGGTAAGAGGTGCAAGTACTATTTTAAAACCTACGCGTACTGTACCTTAATTTATTGTTATACCGTGGTTATTCAGCGATTGGGAGTGTTACCGACTGCTTCAAAAAACCGCAGTCTTATTTAATCATCCGTGAAAAAACTTCCAAAACCAATTCGGTACAGAAATAACTAAACCAAACAAAGCCACAGAACACAAATTACATTTAAATTAATTACAAATTAGAAACGGAAACCGAAGCATTCAATGCAGTAACGACTACTGGTTCATAATTTTTGTAAGCACAAAGTAACTCGATTATTTAAAAGTCCACTTCAATCCTTCTTCTTCCACTCAGAGTAAAAAATTCGTATGTCTGTACATGCTAAAGTAAGATACGCTGTTTTTGCTGTAAAGATTACGTTGCCCCGAAAGTGGGAAAGAAAGTCGTAAGTACCGAGCTCTGGCGTTGAGTTAGGTCGTTTCGGGTCTGAGGGTAAAGGTTTGTAATTATTTAGTAATTGGAAGGCAGGCTGAGCCTCGGTAGCCGATATATCACGGGTTTTGATTAAAACTGGATTGGAATTGTAAAGGCGTGTTCTGAGACTGTCTTTTGGTTTTTCACTATTCTAAAATAAAATTGTAGTTTTTTTTTTCTTTTTAATTTCGTGTTAGGTAATCACATTTTTTTGCTGTAATTCAAAAATGCTACATGGATAAAATTTTGATATTTATTTGTCGAGGTATTCAAAAGAGGGGACGCTGTATACTTGAATGCAGTATTCACAAACAATTTCGTATCAGTAAAAAGCAGATAAAATGAAGGATTTTTTTTCTTAGCTTGACATTTTGACCAAAACAAAAGATCTCAGTTTTTTTTGTTACAACTTGGATGTTAATAATAAATTTAAAGATTAATGTTTCTTTCTTGGTGTAATTTGTTAGAATTTTTAAACGTTAAATATTATTTATAATGATACCGCTATCTCTTCGAAAGTTCTAAGAAGATTCCTTTAGTAATTGAAGATCTTGGAAAAAGATAATCGTAAAGGCAAACTTAATGCCGAAGCTTTCAAACTTACATTAAGCTTTCTTAGAAAGCTCTTTGCCTTTATTACTTTAACCCTTTATAAGGCAGCGGGAATATTTTTCCCACCATAGGTTTCCGTTATTTTTTCGGCAACAAAGCGAGTGATCGGATTTTTCGGATTGTAACAATATAGGAGGGTGTCCTATTAAAAAAATATATCTAGGACTTGAGAACGGTTGTCATCTTTTTTTTAAACTGTGACGGTTACAAACTTTAAAATTAGTGAATTCCGGTATCAGCTGTCAAATCTTTATGCATCTCCAAAATACGCGACTTTCAAATGGAAACTTGCTATTATTTTCATTTAGTAATATGTAATGTACTTACAATCAGTAAAATTTTTGCTGTTGGATTTGGAACTTTTTTTTTATGGTCTTCTTTTGTGGTGGGAAATATATTCCCTCTGCCCGTGTGGACTGTGGATATTGCCGAGTTGTGGTAGTACTATTGTACTGAAACTAATATTTATCAGACTCTATGAAAATTCTAAATATCTTAGATAACTAGTCCAACATGTAGCCCTCGTTTTTCTGCCTCAATGTTCACCTATTGATCTCCCACCAAGGCCAATACCTCAATGTTACTTGGGCCGAGTTGAGCCACACGGGCAGAGGGAATTTATTTACCACCATGTTTTTTTATTTTTTGTTTTGATTTTCGGATAAACACTAATAAAACCAATCTGAAAACATATATAGTTTTATTATATCACCTCCAGATGCTTATGCCTTATAAAGGGTTAAACTATGACGATACAAATAAGAGCTATGCTTAATCAAAAACAAATACCAGTAACAGTAAATTATAATTATTATTGTGCTATTCCATTAAAAAAAGTTTTATAACGCACTGATCAAACTTTTTATAGAAATAAATGTATTTTTGGGAAACAATGAATTTGTTAATATTAATTTTGCTATGAATAATAAAAATTATAATAAAATTACTTAGGACCCTCATTCAACCAAACCTGACTAGATCTGGAAGTTAGTCGCTTTTTTCCTATCGAGCACATACATTTTTCTTAAAAAGTGACATAATAGGTATTTCTAAACTAAATTATATGATCGTCTACTTGAATCAAATTTGTTTAAGTCAGTTTTATCCGTGAACAGTAGGTATTTGGTGTTACAAAGGTTGTTATGTTACTTAAAGTACGAACCTACAAGAGGTATCAAGGCTGGAACATGGTAAATAAAATAGAAAGTTTATCACTTTACCATTGCGATAGGATTTTGCTGCATTGAATAATGTAAGTTTACTTAATTTTATTTCAACACTAGTATATTTTTCTTCCATTATCAACTAGTACAGAACAACATTCTATCTGAAATTTGAAAAAAAAAAACTAAATCCTAACAACATCCCAAAAGAACACGAAACTTTAACCATAGACTTTACTTAGACAAAACAAAATCATTATGTCATTTATAGCTGTTTTTGCACAATTTTAATTAATTAAAACTCAAACTCAAATCATTTATTGCATAAATGTTGTACTACATGGAGATAAAAGCGATTGGTAGCTAGCCTCTCTTCTAAACCCTACCTTTACATTGTACCTTAGTCACCTATTACAACATCCACTAAAGAAGTGGAGAGCCTGACACCTCCAAACTCTAATCCAATCGTGAAAAAAATATTAAAAAACCGGCCAATTGCGAGTTGGACTCTCGCACAAAAAGTTCTGTACTAAAATTAGCAAAAAACACGTTTTTTTCTATGGGAGCCCACTTAATTGTTATTATTATTTTGATTTTGTTATTGTTATAGCGGTAACAGAAATACATCCATCATCTGTGAAAATTTCAACTCTCTAGCTGCCACGGTTCGTGAGATATAGCCTGGTGACAGACAGACAGACAGACAGTGAAGTACGGAACCCTAAAAACTAAGCAAATAAAAACTCCATTAGAATGCCAAATATCATCAAATTTTTTAATTAATTACCCTAAAGCAAACTCGTTAATTGTTTTTTGCTGTAAAATTTTTAAGTGTTACGATGTTTTATGACAGGAAGTAAAAGTTTGCACAAAAACTTGATTCCTAGATTTTATTATGTTTTATGGGTATACTAGCTGACCCGGCGAACTTTGTTCCGCCTGAGACAATGAATGAGCAGAATTTTGATTTAAAAGTACCAGGATAGCATGA
>BHDV01041219.1:45044-55044 GCA_005406045.1 Adoxophyes honmai | reverse complement strand
ATCTACCCACCAATTTTCAGCCATATCGGTACAGCCGTTCTTGAGTTATAAATGGTGTAACTAACACAACTTTCTTTTATATATAATTATAGATTAAAAGAAACCTAATATTATAATACCTATTAGTTGTATTAGTCGTCACTATTATACTACCTCTTTGATCTGTTTTCAAACCTTAAATAATGCTAGAAGTGGAATTCCACAAAATCTCCTTGTGCAAATGCAACTATCCACTCTAGATCCTTAATTAAGCTTTTTATTATCGCTTAAACGAACAATGTAGCATGTTTCTCACTCGGTGCAACATCGAATAAAGTTGCTTTGTTTATTATGCGCAAGCGGTTCTAGCGCTATAAAATACACTAAGCTTGTGAGGTGGTATTAAAGTGATTCAAAACGAATAGTAAATGATAGGTAAGACTTATTATTTATTATTGAAATCTTAAAAAAATACTTACAAGGTTTGGTTTAGTTTGCAATTTTCATTGTAATTTCAAAAGACAATATTTTGGAATTTGTGGTTTTGGTGGAAAGAGATCTGACATTTGTTTTTATCGTTTAGACACGCTAAGTCAATGAGTATACATATATAAAAATTAAACTAGATTTTAGAAGTTGATGCCAAAGACATGTGCGTGTGTATGTATTTTTTTCCATACAAAACATTTAAGTAAATTGAAGTATAACTTTGACATTTCTGTATGATATTCGTAATCTTTGATTGTACGCACGAGAACCATAGTATTAAAAATATCCATTTCCTTTTCCAAAGTTTGATTGAAACGTGATGCCCAATATTTATGGGCACAAAAGTGATCAAAGATTTAAAGGCAAAGTTAATCATGATTGGTTTTGGTTCGCTATCGCGATACAAAAAGCCGGCAAGCGATTATGGTATCATTTGTAATTTTCATAGAGTCTTTTATTACATGGAAAGTGGCCGGGTTTTATTGGCTTCAAATTAAAGCGTACACTAGTTACGAGGCGTAGCAAGTTACAAGCAATAAGCGATTTGCTTCGATGTAAATGTTAGCGGTAGCAATGATGTAGCAAGGTTACGTTTATAGCTTCAATCTATTGGTATAAGAGCATTCACGATACCATAGTTGGTTTAAGTACTATTGGAGTGTAAGTAACCGTTTTAATATAGTTATTAATATAATTATTATATAGTAATTATTTTTTCTTGTGCCGAGACACGTTTACTTCTGATTTGACTATAGACGTTAGAAAAACTAAGCTGAAGTTCGCATAGCACAACTAAGCAAACGACGGAGGTTGAGCAGTTTGCGAGTACAGACTTAGGTACTTTTTTTAATAGGGCCTAACTTACCTTAAAAAGATTAGAGGAAAGCCTAACGAAACTACCACGCTCCCCCGGATACGTTGGTTGACACAAGTTGGCATTGGCTTTGGTTACTAAGAAAACACTAAACGTCCTTTTCAACTGCTAATCTTTGTCGTGAAATCTAACTCGCAAACTAATTCATTATCTCTAAATCTAACGAAAGTGACAAGCCTTTCCAAACGCCACTAGCTTCTCCCTTGCACCACCAAATCATGTTTAGCCAAGCGTCTAGTTGAGATAAGTGAGTATTAGGTACAAACTCGTTACCAAACGAATTAGCATTCTGGACTGTACCGTTATCCGGTACAGATTGTTGGGATTATTAATACGCACACCACTTTTTTAAAGTAATTCGTAAATTCGAGATTATCAATGCGGCTACTTGAATGACTACTCGTATTCGAGAGTTCGATAAGTCGAGCGGTGTATTCGATTTTACGTCGATTTTATTATCATTAGGGCCGTTCTCCAGCCGTACGATTTTTCGTGTTCTCAAGTTCAACTACCTGTGAAATCCAAATTTTAACATAACCTTATAAAAAAAATATCTTACGTAATTCACACTTTATTCTGCTCAGAATAAGTCTAACAATAGTATATTCTTATTATTAAATGCGCGAAACAAAAATCTAAAGTCAGAGGAGTCCACATTTTGGCCTTGTCCCACCTCCAAAATTTGTTAGTTGATGACATATACTTCGAAAACTAAACGCGGAAACTATAGGTTTTTGTTGTTCACAGCAAGCCAATTATATGATAAATGAAATCCTATTGCCTAAATAATTATTATTACGTTAGTTTATTTTTAAAACCATTTTTAAAAAGTGTCCCGAGTTTTGCGTCTTAACCTAATTTGGCCATAAAACGCGTCGTACTGCTCAAACGCACACTCCGAGAGACATCGACGATACGTTCCTAGAAAGAGTCTATCACGCCGCGACGGCTAAATAGTGCGAACCTGTGACTTATTGTGTCGCTGCCAAATCACGAAGGAAAGAAAACAACACGATTTTTTTGTCACAGTTGAAAGTGATTACCGTTTTATTTTTTTCTCGCTTGTTTTGTTGATATATTTAACTCGGATTATTTTGACATATTAAGCAGTGTTATAATTACTTACACAAAAAATATTGAGTTCTTATTATTAACCGTTTTGAAGTAATTAATTAAAAACTAAATTGCTCACGTGATTACCGCAACGGTGATTACCGTTATTTGAGTGATCTCCGTCGTTTTATAGAAGTGGTTATCACTATATCGGTTATTTATTGAGTTATTACTGTAAAAAATAAGTTTTAAATAGTGTTTCTTTTGATTATGAATATTACTCTGTGCAACACAAAAAAAAATTACACCTAATTAAAAAATAATAATTTCACGTATCTTTTTTCACATCTATGGTTATCATAAATTAAAATTATTATACTATTACTCAAGATGTTTATAATTCGAGGCTATAAATGTATAGCATAAAGAGTCTTGTGATATCAATCAAAAAACGTGATTTCATCCCATTATTTGTACTTTTGTGATTACCGTATTATATGAAAAAAGAAAATTTTATTATCTCGATAATTATAAGGTTTAAAGTGATGCCTCCTTTTGCAAAACGTTTGAGATGTGAAGCATTATTCGATTTATTCATAAAAACACAGATTAACATAAAATGAAATTATGCTACGGAGTGTCACGCAAAACTGCCTTGCTCGTGAAATGGCCCATTAGTATTATTTTGCCCGTGTGGTATGGGGCTTAGAGCAACAACATCTCTATATTATTATGTCTTTCATGCATGTCCTACGAAAGAACTAAGGAAATATGTAGGTTAAGGAATGCTTTAAGCAACAAGCCCTGTCACTATTATATACCTCTTAATGTTTCAACCAAAAGTTAAAATGCTAAAATTGCCTGCAAAGTGAAAAAGTCGTGGTTTTGACCATGTAACGTTTTGTGTGCTCCGCCAACCCTATTTAAGAGTCCAAGCGTAATGTATGTGTGTAGTATTTTGTAACGATTACGAATCCTATTAAAGTGTTTGTAACCTTTAAAAGATTTTTTTTCAGTCATCAGCGCTTTTGAAAAACTGTTATTATTATTCTCAATAATAAATAAAGTTTACGGCTCTTAATAATCTTAGCTCCGTGCAAACAATAAAAAAAAGAAAAAGCGGCCCCTGCTAAAGAAAAGTATCGGAAACCATTGATCTATAGATCTATATCTCACTGCTAAATGATAGCCTTCTTATATCAATTCGATCTAATCTTAAATGGATTCCAGCTAATTCGAAAGGAAAATATTTTTTTATTTTTCCCATTCATGCCGATATTTGCATTTTTTATGCCAATGATGTGTGTACACATTAACGAGTGTCACTCCTTTTATTTTGTTGATATGATTATGTTCTTGTAAATTCTTATAAATTAATCTAAAAACATGCAGTATTTTTTTTTTCATTAAAAAGATGCAAATTAATTAGTACAAACTTTTACTTTCGGAGCCAAAAAAAAAACAAAATTCCCACAGCCCACGGAGGTGTGATTAAAAAATTATCAAAAACAATTTGACTTGCTCGTTATTGATACTTAAAATACCAATAAAATGAAGTCGGCGGCGGTATCAAAAGTGTCAATGGTAAAAAACGTGGTAAAAGCATACATGGTGAGATGAAGCTATAAATTTGGGCAGGCGGCACTTTTGGGCGAAGCTCTAACAAATTAACAGACGATTAGGCTACCGATTCTGGATGGAAATGCCCCGGCGCAACATTAATGTGAAGTAACAAATAAAATTAAGAGGGCCCGGACAGTCGGGAAGGCAAGTTGAAGTTGATAATTTACTTTAAGATTTTATTTAGTCAACGAAAAGACAGTGAAGAGTCTTGCACCGAGTGACGGATTATTTTAATGATTTTTTGTTTGAAATTTCCAATTAAAACGGGTGAAAACCACAGCTAAAACTCTTATACTGAAAGGAAGCACACATACCAGTAGAACTTTGAATAAGACTTTTCGACAAATTGACAACTGTGATAAAAAAAATGCACGCATTTTTGTATATATTTATCTGTTATTTTTTGTAAAGAGCGTCAAAAACATTGACAATCTTGACATTTTACTAGAGGAAAGTTTGGAATAAAATTATGTACGTACGATGCTCTGTTAGCCAATTGAAATTACTATATTACACACGTTTTTACCACGTTCAATCAACCTAACATTAATTCAAACCATAAACAAGACTGATTTTTGTTTAAAACTGTCTTAAAGTTAATAGAACTTAATTTACAGAAAATCTACCACAGGTTCAGTCTTATAATAAAACTAAATAGACAACAATTTCTCTCTCGCCTGTACCTAATAAATAAGGCGGTCTAATGTCATGCGGTCTCTTTCATGTAGGCGATAGTGACATTCGGAATTCAGAAATCGCCTCAACAACGATTTGTCTCGCCAAATATTGTGATAAAACCAAATTTATGGCACCAGAAATCGGCTATCGATTTTAAATGCTTGTATGTTTTGAATAATCTGCTCTTGCCGTTATATTAAACGTGGATCTTTGGAATAGTTGCTTAATTAAATAATTAAATTGCCTTATACTTAAACTTGTGATTTTTTAAGGCGGTTAGGTATCATGTAGTGAAGTAAAATTACTGTTTTTTTAACAGACTTCAAAAAAGGAGGTATTCAATTCAGCTGTAATTTTTTTCACATTATTCTTCAGATTTAATGTATGACTCCTAACATAATATAATAAATTTGGCTCTACAGAAAATAATCGCAAAATCGATTCAAAAATAATTATTTCATTTTGTTCATAGTACAGAAATTTAGACTAATTGGATTTTTAAATTTATAAGAATTATACCAGCGTTTTTCATTTTACTTAGCTGGTGTCTAGAGTTAGATTGTATTTTATATAAATCTTAGCACAAATAGTGATAGCGCCATGATAGCGCACTCTTCTTAGTCTTTATATATATATTGTTTGTTTGTTTGTTTGTCCGTCTTTCACGGCTAAACGGAGCGATGGATTGACGTGATTTTTTAGGTAGAGATAGTTTAGGGCACGGAGAGTGACATAGGCTACTTTTTATCCCGGAAAAATTCATGTTCCCGAGGGAAAACAAAAATATAGTTTGCTTGATAGATCAATCTCGATCGATGATAGATCGATATCATCGATAACCGATCGATAGATAATAGATCGATGGCGCCGTGTGTCCTGTGAAACGAGAAGTTTTCTTATAGTTGTGCTTTATACCGCAATATAACCGAGTTCCACGCGGGCGGAGCCGCGGGCGCATAGCTAGTATATATATAAATAAGACAGACAAATGAGTAATGAGACCTAATCTTAAGGGAAATCAGGTGTAAAGGCTGAATTGTTTCAGTATCAAAGTGTCTAGTTAACTCTATTCAATAAACTTTGTTCAAATTTTCCATATTGTGAGAAAGAAATCACAAAACGGGTTTTCTTTTCACCTACTCCTATACTCATCGATGCCTAAGTTTAAAGGAGGTGTAAACACATAAAATACTGTACTACTGATCCGAAAATGGTCAGAATTATGTTCAGCATAAAAAAGAAACGTCACACAAAATCACGAATCAGCATACTTTATTATTCCCCAGATAACAACCAATTAATAATCATTAACATAATCACCTTTTATCATCAGACCAAACAAAATTTTCCCTTTTCCAAGCCCCTCACTTATCGGCTAATAAATTAATAAAAAGCCATCATTACTTCTCAAAACGGTTGTTTTCTAGTCCCAAACCTCAAACTCGATCATTTTTATAATCTAATATTTTTATTGAAACCAGTAAAAACAGGAAGTCGGTATCATCCGAACGAATGCTGCTAAACTTGATGTAGAGAGCAATTAAAAACATAAAATTGTGAGAAAGTAAAGAAAATCAACTATCTAGTTGACATTAAGGAAATAAACGGACCGAAATCTAGAACGGACATACTTAGACGATTAAAAAAACTTGTAGTTTTAATTTCATTTTAAGCTTTGCGTGTTGTTCTCACGTTGATGCCTAATTAGCAAATTCATAGGCATATCCTGTGGTTTTAATGTGAGCTTTACTATAGTAAAACAGTAGGGGTGCTGTGGTGTTATTCTGTACGTAACAAACTAAACTTGTCGGTGGGCTCGACGGAGGTGACAAAATTAGTTGTCATAATTATTACAAGGAAAAACATACAGCTCGACATCGAGCTTCTCGAATTCTTTAGTTAGTTACACTAGAGAATTATACCGCAGTTTTCATATTCAAAACAACTATTTTACAGAGACGTGATTTCACGTTTTCATAAGTGTTTTGAAGTACAGGTTTGTTATAAAATAACATTACACTGTGTACAGCTTGTGGAGTATTAAAACATTTATTTTCCTAAATTATTTTAAGCTTACCGTCTTTAATTTTCTTTTTCTGTTGCCTTGTGAAGTGATGAAATTCGAATTATAGAAACTGCTCACAATATTTTTAATGTAAAGTTTATTTTAGTTTGTTTTCTCTGTGTCAAATTTCCGTTAATAAATAATTTCTGTTTCTTTAAACGAAGTTACTTGTTACATTTTTTTAGATAAAATTTCCTCGAGCACTGCGCAATTCACAGCCCTTCATTTTAATAAAGTTGTTTCCCTGTTTCTTCTCCAAAGAAATTTGTTGATCTTATTTCAGCAGCCAGATTGCCTGCAAATTTGATACAGTAGGTAAATTCTTTCATTAAATTTTAAGAAAAGCTACTGCATCAATTCCATACGTTATTTCATCGGTAGTTATATTATCCTTGATTCAATAACGGGCTTCATTTTCTTCCAAAATGTTCAAATCTCCAGAAGCCGGGGAGGGCTACTATAGGTAAAAATGTTGTTCGTGGATTTTGCCTTATTCGACACTTGTGTTAATATTGTTTCTTCCTTTTTGTTATTCAGCACAATATTCAGATGCATCTCTCAGGGTTGGCCTATTTATGTTGAGTTCTGTATGTCTTTTAACGCTTCACATACAAAAGACCGACACCATACAGGCTTCGTTACTTTCAAACGGAAAAGTCTCCGAAACCCATCAACAGTCATTATCGGTCGTCATTAAAAACCAGATTTTAAATAACGCACCATCAAGAAAATAAGTAGCCACAATTAATAATGTAAACAAATGCGATAAAATAGTTGAACACTTTATTTTGATGAAACCAACCAAAACTATATATCTACTTAATGTTAGTTTTTAGCTCACCGCGCGCTCACTTCAAAGATTTAACTGCCTTGTTAGTATTCAAACGATTCCGTTGATTTATGACGAAATTTATGAGATCGACTTTTCATTTGGGGAAATAGCGCCGCGAAATTGTCCGGTTTTGTATGGGAACCTAACAAAGTATGTTCATGTAAGTATTATTAATTAAAATAAGGTTTTAGCGATGTTATAAGGGAATTCCGCTTCTCCATTTCTTCCGTGGATGTTGTAAGACGCGACTAAGGAAATCGGTATATTTTAGGCGACAGGCTAGCAACCTGTCACTAATGTACCTGCCTCCTCAAAGCCCAAAAAATATGCTAGAAGTGGCTACAAAACGTGAAATAGCCATCGTTTTGTCTATGTAGCGTTTTGTGTGCTCTGCCTACCCCGATTGGGAATACAGGCGTGATTGTATGTATGTACGTATGTGTGTAAAAATATAGCTGTCTCATTCTACGGTTATCTGTTTGCCGTTGACCTTAACACCTCAGCGAAATGGTCCTTCCCTAATTCGAGGTGAAAATCCATAAGTTATTTCACTTCAAATCGATATACATACGACCAAAACAAAATGCGAATTAAACAATACAAACAAATTGTTTGTACTTTGCAGCACTTTACTAGTTTGGGTAAACTAAGCAGCTGTTTCATTCACTAGAACGTTAATAAGAAATCGTGCGCAATTATTATCGTACCCAAACAATCTCGGGACATTATAATAATGATACCTAACACTCAACTTTATCGGAGTAGCCAAAGCTAGCAGTGTTATTAATTTAATTTAATACATCTGGCGTCTGTAGGTGGCAAGTATAGCACTGGAATAGCGACAATAAAATCAGCGGAACCTCTTTGGTAAAAAGCGTTGTAGCATTTTTTGAAAGCGTGAACAAGTAAGTACAATTATAGATCCTTAAATTTTGAGCTAAAGATGAATTATAAAGTTACTTGGACACTTGGTTTTAATGTAATACTAAAGTTGGAAGTAATATTGTACAATATTAAACTTGAAAGTCGTGACAAATCATTACTAGGTACCTACAAATTTAGTTATGTACTTAGTATCTTTTTAGTCACATTTTAAGCAGCTAAAATAAAAAAACAAGATTACAAAGTTGATTTGTCCCGTTTCTTTATGTCAATACACATTAGAATTTGTCGTTATCAATCCTCAGAGACCTTGAAACTGTTAAGAACATGGAAAAGCTTCAAAGGAAGAGCTTTAAGGCGTGGGGCCTTTTGAGTGAGTGTCATGACAATCATTTTTTTTTTGTTATAGTAAAAGAGGCAGCAGTAATTTTTACAGTGGTTTCGCCGTTTTGATCTGCGCTCTCTTGTTGCGGAGTTCGTTTACAGACTAATGTTTACGACGAAACTCGTCACGACCTCCCGACGCGACTTCGGTAAAATTACTGGCTTTAACTGATATTTTATTGTGAGGTTACATAACTAGTGATCTACTTGTGTATTGTTTGAGGACCATTAAACGCCGAGGGAATGTAATTATACTTTTTCCATTTTGGTTATATTTCATATCAGATTTTTTTATTAATTTTTATTCGATAGTAACAAATGAAGATCATATAGCGCGTATCAGTGTCGCATGGTTTTAAAAATAAAGTAATAAGATGAGTCTTGCCCACAAGTTCTCATTTTTCTACCGCAATCATTCACTCATATTTCACCGCAGTACTTTATTCACGTCTGAACACGACCTCGTACTCTGTACTATATGGGTAGTGTAGTTGCTTGTTTTTTTTTACTTGGATTATTTATGTTTGTTGGCAGAAAATGTTGACTGTAATTTAGACTAAAAAAAGCGTCATCCAGCTTCCTGGTGAAACGTGTTTTTTGATTTATCAGATAACTGAACATCCGAAAAGGTACAGATCATCAAATTTCCGGAGTGGGGCTTGTTATACCGTGGTAAAAATTATACCACGTAGTAACAACAGCAACAAATCCTAGTCACTTCTGGTTTGTCGAGTAAAAAAATAAATACGTGTTCAATATTCTGCCAGACTAAATCGTTTTTTTTTTTTAGTCAACTACCCAATTATAGTACCGATTTCGATTTTATATCATCTCAGTTTTTAATGTGGGTGAACTTATAATAGGGACATTACGATATGGATGCAGATAAAATTCAATTAAACTATTATCCGACTTCAAACATTGACAAGTCATTACAGATATTTCGATGCAAATAGGTCACCTGGGCGGAAACGGAGATTGCGGGTTCGATTCCAAATGTATCGATGATTACTCGAAACTATACTGATTACTAAAATCATTAGCGACCACGGTACATAAATTAAAAGCTTTCTTGTGTTTAAGAATGATCGGGTAGGCGATGCAAGAGTTGAAAATTTTTTTTTTTTTTTTTTTTTTTTTT
>BHDV01041219.1:31056-44071 GCA_005406045.1 Adoxophyes honmai | reverse complement strand
CACATACCATTAACGAGTAAGGATGCCATAGTCCTCACCCTTCTCTTCGCCTTCTTCCCAAATCGCTCTTGCAGCTTTAGGCGGAGAGTTGAAAATTAGAGGTAGACGGGTTCTGTGAACATTTGTTTTGTTAATATTTTTACTTCAGTAAAATGATTAATTTTAAATTAAAAAAATATAGGCAAAATGTAAAGGATCTATATTTGTCGAGCCATTCCATGTTTTTTTTTATTATAATTAATATGAAACTTTCAACACTTTTTAGTGTATTTTTTCTGATTTTCTTCACAATTACACAAACAGAAAACAACTCTATGTCTGACATCTTAGTTCTAATTTTCAAAACCATTTTTTATATCTGTATTGCTGTTGAATTACTATGATACGATGTAAATGATGCAGTAAAGCTGATTTTCAGAGAAGCAGTGAAATACGTGTAAAGCATCAAAGAAAATCATATTAAACTAGATTGAAAATGATAACAACGCCGTACAACTATTAAGACGAGGTACTTTTAAAATTGTCTTAGCCTTTAACAATCACGAAAGAATGGAGAACAATAACTCAAAACTCTACAGCACGTGGAAGAAGGGTTTAAGCAAAAGTTTGGTTTTAAAAATGGAACCCTAAAACCGATACTAAAATGAAATCGTTACGGTGATTCCACGTCGGAACTCGTCGTTTTTATTTCAACTATAAAATCGTTTAAATGTCAAAGTCCATTATAAAGACGTTGATGCGGAGTTATGTGTATTATAATTACCGGTTAAAATTAGACTGGTGGTCCGAGTTGGTTTTGTATGACTATCTGTAGAGCTATTTGTGTCTTTGGATAAAACTGATAAGTGACCAAACAAAATTGTGGAATAGAAATGCAAAATCATTTGGAAACCATTCTTTATTTAAATAAAGATACATGACATGGATATTTTTCCAAAAAGAGCAGGCAGAGCATACTAAACACTACATAAACAAAACCGTGACCATTTCACGCTTTGTGGGCACTTTAAGCATAAAATATTATGCCATGAACGGTGGTATAGGCTTAGCACAGAAACACGCGCGAGACAACATGCACGCAGCATATACTACCAATAATTTTCTAACGTCTCTAATTAGACAGTAATAGGTATAGTCTTTCTCACGCGTATATCTCTATTAGCTTTTGCCCGCAGCTTCGCTCGCGTTAAGCATTATTTTAGGGAAGTGGGGGATTATGAAGAGACAAAAAGTAGCCTAGATGTCACTCCCCATCCTTTTAACTATCTCCACCAAAAAAATCAGGTCAATCCGTCGCCCCGTTTAGCCGTGAAATACGGACAAACAAATAAACACATTTTCCCATTTATAATATTAGTATGGATTCGCGCCTTGTAGTAATAGTTTTGCACATAATAAAGTATTGTGTGCTCTGTCTACCCCATTAGTTACTTATGGCGCCAATTCGCAAGAACTCCGTCATTTTGATCCAGTGAACGGTGTTGCCATTGCCATCATTTCCATAAATCCCATTACGTTACCAAGGAAGTACAGTAACTAAACATACCTGGTCACTCACATCGGTCAATATCCGGTGAAACAGCCAAAACACGACAGAGTGATGTACAAACAGGTAACGAAACATAGTAATTAATTTCACTTCGACAGTTATTTGGTATTAATCGCGACACGACAAAAATAAGACGTTTTTTTTATTTACATTTTGTCAGAAAATTGTTGACATGAGAAGAGTTTTATTAAAGGATAGCATGTTCTTGTAAAATTTTGGTCTAGTATAATTATTTGCTTAGGTGATTTGTATATATTATTATTAAGTATCTTGATTCTCATGTACGTTATTCATCCTACATACATAATGCCTGTATTTCCAAACATAATAAGTAGATCACATAATAGTCAAAACCTAAAACCTAAAATATTTCACGTTTGGAACCATTCCTTTAATTACGAACTTGAAGCCCGTGTGGTGCCGGGTAAGAATAGCATCTCCCCCTTTCTTCCCGTGGGTGTCGTAAGAGTCGACTCTGGGAAAGGGTTAGTCTATTGTGGGCGATAGGCTAGCAACCTGTCACTACAATATCACGTTTAAACATCTAGTTACCTGAAATTGCTAAACGTGGCACTGGATTTTTGAATTCATGTGCTCTGCCTACCCCTCTTGGGAATACAGGCGTGAGAATATGTATGTATGTATTGGAACCATTTTTAGTACGATTATTTAGGTTTTAAGTTAAGAGGTGCAAGTAACAGGTGTCCTGTCGTCTAAAATATACCTTCCTATTTTGATCTATTTCCTTAGTCTCCACTTACTACATCCACGGAAGAAACAGAGAGGTGTTATTACCATTCTAAACGGCATTCTACACGGCAGAGATTGCGTTAGCAAAAAAAATCAAATTGGTCATAGCACCCAATCGATCGAAAAGAACAAACCGCTCTAATCAAATATGTGTAAGTGAATAATGTCCTAAGTTCACATAGTGACGTCTATCACCGTTACTTTACGATGTCGGACTGATCACTAGTGATCACTAATAGGTTACGGTAAACACCAAAATCTCACGTTTTGATCCCGACTTCCGACAATAAAACGGAGGAAGTCGGTATTTGATTGCCATTTTATTGGATCTGGCCATGATTTTGTATGGTGTGATATTTATATTTGATAATCACGGGAGGAAACGCTGATTAGATAGTTTAATAACGCTGTAGGCGTGGAAGAGAGCGGCTAATTTGTTTGGGAGCTTTAAAATTGATAGGTGAAGTATCTATTTCTCGAATATAAACAGGCGCGGTCAAAAAAATCTGGAATAGAGACACAATTGCCAAAAGAACATTGTGTTACATGTAACTAAAATCAAAATTTTATTTTATGCAAGTGGACTGTAGTCTTTTTGTACGTCTTTTTTTTAGTCTATAGGCGCTTAGTGCGCTTGTTCCAGCTTCAGCGCTGTAGGCTCATTACCACGATAATATTTTGTATATTGTTCAAGGTTACACTTGCTACATTTAAATAATACCTAGATTAATCTTCTTTAGTGTGAAAGGACCCCTCAACGCTTACTTGTGTTTAAAAAAATACTTGATATTTATTTTGATCACGTATTCAATATGTATAAATATGACAACGTCTTGTGAGATGACTGTTTGTGTTTCCTTAGTTTATCTTACTTATTATCTCATATTCCCCCTTCCGTGATACACGGACAAATTCCTTAAATTACTCCTAAATTTTATTACCAAGATTCATCTAAACAAATTTAATTACGCATAGATTTATAAACTACTTACAGTTCTTTAAAGTCTTTACGGCCTCGTTTTGTTCGAATAATCGAAAACTCAAACTTAAACGCTTTAAGGTTTATTATAGCTTTATGTCAAAAAGACTTGTTTCAATAAAGAATTGGGTTATAAATGGTTACTACTGAAGTCTTTAACGGTAGGTGACAAAGTGTAGACGATAACATCGCGTTGTTGGCCGCTTCCGCGGTCAAAGGAAATATTAATATAGTTAAATAGTTTTAATAATATATAATGGGCATAATGGGCTAAGACGATCGAGTTTAAGCAGTTTGTCAACATATGTTTCCTTTCTTAAGCAAGTTTGAATAACGATTGTTGGTTTCTCGTTGCATGTGGGAATGGGTTTTCGAAACACGTTTTCGGTTAGCTTGTTAGTAAAGCGCTGATAAATTGATCTACATTTTGTTAAATACCAAAATTTTATGCGGTAGGTAGATAAAGGTTATTCGTGAGAAAACTGGTGAGGTTTTGTATGCTAATTCTTTTTTAATTGTAGAGCGATTGATGTCCATTTGAGACTTAGATTTATAAATTCAGAGCGATATTAATATTTTTAATTAGATTAAGTGGCTTCGTTAGTTTTGGGCAAATAATAAGAATATATCAGATGGATGCTTACGGGAATCACGTTTAAATAATATATCTAAAACTTCACACTTCGCTTGGAAACTATTATAGCCAAGCCCCTCTCATGTCAAAAGGAGCCCTGTGCCCAAAAGTGTGACGTATTCATTACCAATAACTTACGCTACTCCAATTATCTACCTCCCCTACTTATAACTATCATAGAGATGTCTGGTATGGGGTATTCCATAGGGTAGGCAGAGCTCACGGAACGTGACATAGACAAAACTATGACTATTTGACGTTAAGAACGACTTCAAGCAATATTTTAGTTTCTAAAACAGATTAACACATTCACGACCAAGCCTAAAAATCAAAACATCTGCGCGGAACCGAGTAGTCTATAGCTAGTACAAAATGAACCCGGCTACTGGGTTCTCGGTATCTCGCGAATGTTTTGAAGAACCCGGGAGCCGGGTCCTTGGTTCTGAATGTGTTAAAGTGTCTTATTGACAGATTACTAGCCTGTCGCCTATAGCATACCTTGACTAAATCCTTACCACACCCACGGAAGAAATGGAGAGGTGTTATTTTAACCCGCCACCACACATATAAAACGGACCTACGGTCATCATTCAGCAAATTTAAATGATGTCCTCCTCTACCTGCTAATCTTTTAAACCGTAAAGCCGTTTACGACGCATTTGATGTCGTTATAAAAAAATATGGCTGCCAATAAAATGTTACAAGCGCACAAACCATTGAGGAGTACTCCGAAACAAATATCCCACTTCCGAAGTTCTCAGGCCCGAAGTTGGTCAAAAAAAGCTAAGTAAGTTTGATTAATACGGGTTTGCATACGCATACCCGCTAGGTGGCTAATGCATTTGACCTCCCATCCACGGGTGTTAGCGGTTGAACTATGCTCCTAATACTCACTCACAAATCACCCGCCAAACGATTCCCATCAACCAATACGATGGAGTCACGATCATCAATCATAACAAGCCTTTTCAATAGCTTCAAGATCCATTGCTGCACTGTCTGTTCAGTGGAATAATTATGATGTGTACGAAACAGCAGTGGATGATGTAATTGAATTCTGTCGGCTAAATGCAGGCCCTCGGAGTAAGGGAAATAGTGTGATGTATAGACATACGTCAGCTATCAAATCGTTATAACTATAAACACTAGTTTCGCAATTAACGGACTATATTTGAATAAATTTACGTCAATTTTCAATAGCAACACCATAAATCTAATTATCAAATGGATTATTATGTGAATACATCAAATGATACAGTGCCAATAAAATAAATAACGCTACAGATGATGGATCAAAATAATATGAAAGTTAATGATGGGAATTTGGTTAATGTTGATTTGGTTTTTATGACGCGAAATCTGTTTCCATGACAGATTAACGGATAACACGAAGTATTGAGGTACCTACCTACAATACGTATCTACAAAAAATGTACAAGCGTTTTCATATGTAATAATTTCTTAATGTTAGAAAATAAATAGTGGTTTAATTTCCAACTCGCATTTTTCTATTTGAAAAAAGCAGGCGTAGCCAAAGAAAGGATAATGCAGAGCTAAAGATACTGAAAATGAAAATTAAAATTTAGTGAAGACAACACCTGCACACAATATAATATCACACCTGTATTCTCAGATGGGGCAAACAGAGCACACGAAAAGCTACTTAGACAAAACTATGACTGTTCACGTTTCGTTGCCACTTTCTACTTATTTTTTAGGCTTATATTAAGAGGAACAGTAGTGGAAAATTGCTAACCTGTCGCCTAAAATAAACCTTAACCTAATTCCTAAGTCACCTCTTACGACATCCACGGAAGAAAAGGAGTATGTATTTCTAAACCCGACACCCCAAATAAATAAAAACAAGCAACTGACAAATAACATGCGTCAAAACAACACCGAATCGAAAACTTGAACTTAATCTTCCGCGATATTGATAAGATAATCAGCAATAAAAACTAAAAGCCACATTAAAATCCAAGTCACCGGTAGCCGAGTCGCTCAGAAACCGTAAAATTGTCAATCGCGACAAAATCGATCTGATTAAAAAAAACTGGATGTCTATGAAACTTATGCCGGTTTCCCATGACATAATTATACGTTTATGGTGTGAACCACAACTACGGAAGTCCTGGTTGTTTCTAAACTGATTAACATAAATTACTGGCCAGTAATTTATTGGTCCAGTTTTGCATTTTTCTTTTTTTCTCGTGATGCGGTCATAATATTGGTTCGGACCCATATGTCTTGGCTGAGGGTTATCGACCCAACAATTGCTTCCGTTGGCTGTGAGAACTAGCATTGAACTATGATTTAAGACCGTGTACGAATGCTAAGGTTAGCTAATAAGTCATAATGCATACTTAAGTGATTCACGCCTACGCTAATCAGATGTTAAAGATAGTCAAAGTCAAGTATTTACAAAAAGTCACAAAAACCTTTTTTTTTTCGTACTGTCATCTCTTAAGCCCGACCTTTGTAGTTTGTTTACCAAAGGTTATCCTGTCCCGTATTGTTAAATAAGTTGCGGTATGGTTAAACAAAATGTTGGTCAAAAATCGCCCCTGGTTTTACAGAAATTTGGAAGAAATTCTCCAATAACAATAATTTTTAATAGTTTTTAGGTTCCGATTTGTTGTGCAAGAAATAATCTGTACAAATAATTGTCAATTTCACATTATATTTTGCACGTTTGTGACAAAATGTGAAGTCGTCAACATAAATGTCTTACTGTAAAATAAGACACCGAATACTCCTTGAGTATCTGTACTTCACGCACCAATACATAAGCAAACGGTGCATTAAAATGTTTATTACCACCATCCTACGTGACTCCACATACTCAGGGTGAGAGCATTCATTGACACTTGAGATGGTAACCGAAGTCGTCATGGTTAACATCACAAAGCTTTCCCATGCTGTCTCAGGTTGTTGGTGATGCGCTCAGATGGTTAGAGAAAATTTTCGTAAGCTTATACTCTGGGGACAGTTGGATTTTGCGGGTGGTAATATTTAGATAAGTCATGGCTATAAGCAAATGGGGTGGGGAGAACACGCAAAAGGCTACATCGACAAAGCCATGAACTTTCTTGCTTTGTAGCCACTTTTAGCATTATTTTTAGGTACCAAGTTAGATAAAAGGTAAAATAGTGGTTGCTACAGACTGAAATATACTCCTAACTACATATTTTCCTTAGTCGCCTCTATCGACATCCATGGAAGAAATGGAGAGATGTTATTTTTAAGCAGTGGTAAAATTTTGGTGGTATTATTTACTTCTGAATGTTAACTGGGTGAGCTCCTTTTAGGGATAGGTTCACCTTTGTACATAAAATATGACCCAAAACTAGATATAGGTACTTAATAATAACATTATTACTAAAATCTAGCCCGAAATGTCATGCCACTGTTAGGATTCCTGCCACTTTCTGCATACACAACAAAGGATTCATTCACAATTTTACCCTCATCCATTCACAGAGCAGGCGCCATTTTTTTTAATTCAGCCGACCCATTCACAACCTGACATTATAACGCATTAGTACAACCTTTTTTAACAAACCGCATGTCAATTCCCTTAGACTTTTTTAAGTCAACAAAAAAAGTTTTCGAATTCGCACCGAACCATGTTGCTCCTTTTTATAGTTTTAATATAATTTCGCTAACGATGTGAGCTATCGGCCGTTTCCGGTTTTTTAAGAAAAAAAAACTCTGATATTGTGTGAGACTTTTGGATTGCCCATATGTTATCCGTTGATGGGAATGTTTGATAAAGTCCACGATTTCGTAATAGGCAAGGCCGTTGGTTGGACTTATTTTTATTTAATTATTAAATGACGTAAGTATTATCTTTATAATTTATAACGATGAGACAGTAAGAACTTCTGAATTATTATTTAATATATCATGACCTAACGTTCTTGGTTATACGTGATAGTACAGATACTAACTTTAAATAGTTAACAGTTAAAAAAAACATCTGGCACAAAAAAGGCTGACGGTTCTACAGAAAAAAAAACTACTAATATTTTTTCTCAAACTGCTTTAAGTTAATCGTGGTAGCTCAGCATTGCTTTACCTTTAAGGTGTGATTTTAACGTCGACTGCAAGCAACAGCAGTGTACGTCGACAACATGGTCGCTGCGACATGCTGGTGCGGTCATGTATTCAAGCCCAATTGCAGACGACAACTGCTGCAGTTGCTGCTGCCTCATTCACAGAGTTAGAAAATCTTATCCCTTGCTATGCATTTGGACATAAATTTAAAAGTAAACTGCATGTATGGGCATGGGCATTGCTAGTTAAAATGTCATTTTAGATAATTGGGGTATGCTCGGCTGGTTAGCGATATTAAAACAGCCAATGAAGTAGGCAGAGCACACAAAATCTTACATAGTCAAAACCATCACTAATTCACGTTGCCCATCCATTCTACCACATTTTTAGGTTTTTAATTAAAAAGTACTTGTCGCCTAAAACATACTTTGACCTATCCCGTTGTCGTCTCTATCGATATCCACAGAAAAAATATAGGGCTGTTATTCTAAATATTCCAACAGCACATGGCAGAAATATACATACAAATAACGTCGTCGACAACATGTCGTCTGCTGCTGTAGGATGCAGTCGTGTTCGAAAACGCACCTTTAACCAGTCCGTGTCTTACCATTAAACGCTTAAACACAAATCACAATTTCAATACTGCAACTACAAATTGGTTTCCTACAAACAATAATATTTTATGGCAAAGCTTGAGATAAGAGAACGCACATAACTTTACCGTACTAACTAACTGGTCCAACCGGTCGAGATCGGTGTTAACATTAATTATAACAATAGAAATTCACGACTGTAATGTTCAATGGAAACTGTAATAGTTGATTATTAATTTCTACAACGATACTAGTTTAAAATCTGTCATAATGTGTGGAAAAAACGAGGATTTGCTTGCTATAGTACCAAAGAAATGGATTAGAACAGTGGTTGGCAACCTTTTACTAGACCAGTGCTACAGTTTTTGTTTTGATGTGGTTAAGGAACTATGGGATTTCGTGTATTATGGTAATATTTACAATTGGTGGGCCGCAAAGATGCTAGCTGCGAGCCCCAAGCCGCGAGTTGCCTACCCCTCGGTAAAGTATTCACAGTCATGTAAAAGTCAAAGGCGCAAAGAAATACCAACACTTCATTATTTTTCTAGTTCAATCGTAGGTCATTGATCCCGCGAATTTGATGTGAAGAAATCCAAAAAGTAGGGCTATTATAAAAAAGGTGCAAATTTTTTTCTTTAAAAAAACTATTTTTCTTTACTCAAAATGCGACGATAGAACTAACAAAAAAAAAACCTGATGTCTATTTTTAGGCGTTTACTTACAAAGACGGATCTACAAAAAACTAACTGGGCTCTAATTAACACATTACATCACGCTTGTGATCCCAAACGGGGTAGGCAGAGCATACGAAACGCTACACAGATATCGAAATAACGGCACGTTTGCGACTTCATTTTAACAAATGCTCTTTCAAAATAAGAATGCACATTACAAGGCAGAAGTGTAAACCATGCATTCCCAAATCAATCATTTTTGATTTAAAAACATTTTTTATTTTCCAAACCCTTCCGTATACGATGATGTCTGCATTTGGTCGGTCTATCGATCATTTTGAGGAGATTAGAATTTCATTATCATCAATTACTGTTTTTTTATGGCTTACGCGTATTAGTCATATTACGAGGTATTAATTGGTCAGGTAGAATTTATAACGCTTTTAAAAGCCTTTTATATGACTTCATGTTTTCGCTTCTAGTTTAGTTCATTTTTAATTGTTTGTTTTGTAAAAATGATAAAAACCTATGTAAAGATGTAATGTCAAAAATGAATCCAGCTAAGTATAGAATAAGGTTCAATAAAATTCAAATTGTTCACCTAAGATTTTTTTTTTACTTTGTAATTGCTGAACTACTTTTCCAACAACCTTTTTTCGTGTGTTTTTTTTAGGTTAGAAAAACACATGTCCAACTCCTCCGTGGACTAAGGTAGTGTTAAGGTGCCAGAAGGGTCCACAAAATGCCCAGCCTACCCTATTTGAATACAGCCGTGAGCCTATATATCTACTAACTAAACGCTTTTTTTATTTAGATCATCATTATCAGCCTATACACGTCCCACTGCAGGGCACAGGGCTCCTCTCAGTGTGAGAGGGCTTGGGCTATAGTACCCACGCGAGCCCAGTGCGGATTGGGAACTTCACACACAACGTTGAATTACTTTGTCGCTGTGTGTAGGTTTCCTCACGATGTTTCCCTTCACCGAATAGCTCGTGATAAATATCAAATTCGATATCGCACATAAATTCCGAAAAATTCAGAGGTGCGAGCCCGGGGTTTGAACCCACGACCCTCTGCTTGAGAGGCCACAGGTCGAACCGCTGGGCTACCACGGCTTATTTAGTTTATTCTTATTTGTTTATTTAGATATGAGCTCTAAAAGATGAGAGAAGTCACGCAAAGGCTTACACATAATTAATTCCCGATTTTAATCTAAATACAGGAAGCTTCAAGCATTAATACTCGATACAGCACCAACACGCTCCCACAAAACTTCGTGATTCTGTAAACCGGACGAATTATAAAAATGCTCGAAGCGTTAGCGTTTCGTTATGTTTTATTTATGCCGCTATTGTAAATTAAATCTCGTTTAGGCCGTCAGAATTGGAACTGCCGAGTCTGTTAAGGCGTGCGTTATAAAAAGGTGGCAGCCATTTGGGTGCTTACGATTGACGGCAAAAAGGTAATGATAAAAAGTCAGTTTTAAGACTTTCTTCTAATTTGGAGAAATTAGCTGCTTTTTAGGGTACCCAAAGAGTGAAAACAGGACCCTTTTATTGAGACTTCTCTGCCCGTCCGTCCGTCAGTCTGTCTGACGCCAGGCTACAGCCTGAGATACATCTTAGATCTCTGTCAGATTATGTATTTTAATTGCCGTTATAACAAAGAATGCTTAAATCAAAGTCAAATAAATATCTAAGGGGGGCTGCCATACAAATTTTGCTTGATATCAATAAATTTTAACAGATATTATTATGCACTTGTTTACCTAGTCAATGGTACGGAACTCTTCGTGCGCGAGTCCAGTTTGCACTTGGCTGGTTTTATTATTAAGATGTAGAGGATGTGGTGGATTTTTTTAGGTATTAAAATAATCTTGTTTTATGAAAAACCCTGTAAAGTTGTTAACGGTACAAATTTACCTACCCTTCGCACTAGCCGCGTTGCTACATTGGTAAGCAATGGAGATCTTTTCCACAAGACATAAAACTGTACTAGAAAAAAATTAAGTTACTTTTTCCTTTTTTTTTATATCGCTATTCTTAATCTTTCTTGAAACGTGCTTAATAGTGTTTTTGTTTCATCCAAGCTACAAACAACGTAAGCAGCGACCCAAAAACACTACGCTTTCATACAACGCATCAGCGTACATATTTTATCATACATTTAAGCGACTATATGAACTTTATGAACAATAGGTGATTATCACCCTTTGAAGAAAGTCAAAAGCTCAGCGTGCGAGCTTTGTATTTGCGCGATCTTTGAAAAGATCACGAATCACCTATCGATTTTTCAATTAAGAATCGATTCCGAATAATACGATCGGTTAACAAGGAACCATCTGTTTTCGATTAATTAAATTTCTAAAAATAAAAGCGACGGGTCGCTCAAGTGAAATGTTTAATATGATTTGTGAATGATATAAGTGTGTAATTGATTGCGTGTGCATGAAATTGATGGCCCGTGTAAACGCGTAAGAATAATTTAATTGATTGATATACATTTGTCGGTAATAATTTTAATTAAAGGGTCGCATCACGATTTGCATAAAATGTGGACGTACGTTTTGTAATTATAAATTGACGAAAATTAATTATGTTTCTATGTAAAAGTAGGACTACATTAATTTTTATCCGGCTGTGTCTTGCTTGTAATACTTGTACTTCATCTTATTTGTCCATAAAATTAAAACGTCTAGCTTTAGAGTGTAATCTACCTATTTACTTTTATTTACTGTTTAAATACATCAAATTGCTGTACAATTAGTGTCTAAAGAGATAAGCTCAACCAACATAATAACGACAATGCATGTAAAAATTCAAAATGAATTAAAATGGATCCACACACGTCTTCATAATTATTGCGATTAACTCGACATATTTAGGGCCAATTTGCAACACATAATTTATTTTCTTCTCGATGATTTTTGCACAAAGAAATTGGATTGAGGATGGGATTAAAATTTATCCCTAGTAGCTACCTAGAAAAGTTTGAATGACTGTGTCGTCAACTTTGTGAGTTCAGATCCCACTTCTGGTGGAGGCATTACGTCGCAGTTTAAATTTTTTGTCAATGTCAAATTGTTAAAATGTCGGCGAACTTTTAATTTTTGGAGTTGATAAGGTTTTGCTATCAATTTATTTATCATAGACATTGAAGTAATAACTTCAAGTTCCTAAATTGACGCCTAAAGCCACTGTAAATATACACGCGATATTGGTTCAATCGTGGACGGGAACGGAATGGTATAACGGACCGCAGTAGTTTATGCCGTGGACGGTTACTGACAACGTCCGCTCCTTCAGTCTTGGCTACTTGCTCAATCTTGTTTGCTCATTTTTTATGACAACTATAAACTGCTAAGACTGACAAAGGTACTCATATAATTTTGGTTTCTTTTATATTGACAATACTTTACTTTGTTTCATTGAAAATGATTGTCACGTCAACAATTCTGGATTTAAGAAAAAAATGCTACGATTTCTGGTCCTGCGTGGTATCGAACTTAGAATAACGCCTCTTCATTTCTTCCGTGGATGTTGTAAGAAGCAACCAAGAAATAGGTAAAGGCTTAATAGTAGAACCTAAAATTGTGCTTAAAGTGACGGCGAGACGTGGAGTATGTATGTATGTATGTATTCCTGGTAGTTTGTAATTCAATTATAGGTTAATTTATAAGTTTTTATAACTATAATTTTAAACAAAAAAAAACCGACTTCAAATCTATACTAATATATAATAAAGCTGAAGAGTTTGTTTGTTTGTTTGAACGCG
>BHDV01041219.1:13188-29346 GCA_005406045.1 Adoxophyes honmai | reverse complement strand
ATTTATTTCTTCAGCATTACATGAGCATGTTATAGAAAAGTTATTTCCGGGGTCTGAAACTGATTTTAAAATTGAAAAATAACATGAAAAGTATTTTTTAACATATTTATTACAAAAACAAAGCTTGGCATTAAGAACCCTTGTCATGTATGTATGACATTGAGAAAATCTAAGGTTTTCATGATAAAATTTTTTTTTCACCATTTTTGTTCATATAGTGGTGTATTTAATAATTTTACAAATTTTTGTCAAAATCAAAAATCAAAAAAAATTCTGGGCCTCAGGAGGTTAAATGTCCTGTCACGGAATTTCTGAATCACATTTTTACCTATAGTAACTCAAAAGACATGAATTAAATTAATTTTATAAGTTTATTTAGCTTTCATCTTCCATTAAAATCAGCAATAGTAACCTATTATACCAATCAACTACCTTTTGATTGTTTTTAACTAAACCATACAACAAAATCCACGTAACATACTATAACATCATGCCTGAGCCTGTATTCCCAAATGGGGTAGGCTTAGTACACAAAACTATTCACAGTCAAAGCCATAACTATTCCACGCTCTTTTAAACTAGATGAATGAGGAATTATAGTGACAGGTTGCTAGTCTATCGCCCAAAGCATTCCTCCTCATATTTCTTTAGACGTCTCTTACGACATGTACAAAAAAAGACGTGTAGTACACTTTAATAAAGTAAATGCAATATTCCGCATACCACCATCCCTATGAATATTATGGACCGGCCACTTGCACCGCTCCTGGGTCTTTTTCGCATAACGCTTTCCATTTTGAAAGCAAGCCATAAAGTTGTAATGATGTGTTTTGTATTATGTTAATATTGACTTGTTTATGGGGCCTGTTTTTATGCGACTTTGCTCGAGTTAAAACAAAGTGTAGGCGGCTACAAAGTGATAGTTTCCTTAAGGGGGATAAGTTGGAGTGAGACGGCAATGTGCGTTTTGTACACGAGATCAAAACTTTACGTGTTGTTCACAATAAAAGTTATGTAGGTACAACAGAGATAGTAAAGTTATAAGTTTGTCATGTGCAACTCTGACATTTCCATTTACATCATTATTTTATTTCACATGTTCTGGGAAGAATAATTTTGCATCCAAAACAAAATTTTCATCATTTTTTTTCGTGTCTCAGCAATCCCTTCTTTTACACTCTAGATTCAAATAATAAAATTTAACATTTACAACACATTAAACTGGTCCAAATAACAAGAATCTTATATCAATCACCTACCGTAAAAATCACCGACAAAAAATATTCATATACAAATAAATCACTTTTGAGCTCTCCGTGATTCATCAATTAAACAGTTGCTGGCAATTACTGGGAACTGATTATGAGCGGTTCTAATTATAGACCAATAAGAATTCTAAATGAGAATTTGTTACGAAGTGTATTTATTCTGGTTAGTCCGGTGCGAAGTAACAGGCGTTTAACGCACGGCTCGAGAACTTTTATACTTATAATCTTACGAATCAGTGAGACATGCTATTACTTCAATATCTTGTCTCCAATCTTTGTACTCTATGGTTTTTTTTTTTGTAAAAAAAAAATGTAAAAAAGTAATTTTTTTGCCAAGTTTCGTTTCCTTCTTGCAATGATGGTCTTTCCAAAACCTGGTATGTAGACTCGAAAATAATTAGTGTAAGTGCTCTTAGGAGTTTTGAATTAAAATTTTTGAATTATTTACTTTTTCTTGTCCCAATGTTTGAATGTCTATAATTTAATTTTTCAATTTCAATTTGATCCTGGTTATTGATAGAAGCTTTGTACGCTCGTGTAAGTCGAAAGACAGTAAAATGAACTGGTTGTATAATTTTGGTGGCTACAGCCATCTCCGCGGGGGGGAACGATAGCTTATCGCGATCTTGAAATTTAGTACACTTGTCTAGGATGAATGAAGATTAACTAAAATCGGCAATAACACAGCTAGGGAAAAGTTTGTGTCGAAAATTATACTGTTGTTGGTAAGGTTAGTGTAATACTAGTTGATAGAAGTGTTTACGAATCGAGAAATAGCCATGATTTTATTTTCACATTTTGTACACATTGCCTACCCCGTTCGAAAACAAAACCTGATGACAAATCTTAACATGTTGGCGTTTTGGCCCCTATGAAAAGAAATGAAGTTGTTGCAAAATCTAATTTCACTGCTTACAAAAGAACAAAGCCTACTCATAATCACATAAGGAATTACGTGTCGTCAAAATATTTTAGGAAATGAACGCCCGATTCTTGTGATATGAAACAAAAGGCGTGCGAACAGGCCGGCAATTTCACTGCAGATGGAGACAGAAATGAAGCTATTATGTGAGAACGATGACATGGGTTTGAACCTGAGCTTTGACATGATCGAGATAAGAGTAATTTTTTAGACTTCCCAAAGGAAGTCAGGAATCTGTTACAAAATTTTGCTATCTGCCACCAGGCTGTATGTTAAAAACTGTGATAGCTAAGCAGTTGAAATATTCACAAATTATTGTATTTCCGTTACCGGTCCGCTGCTAACAAAATAAAATAAATATGAGGTGATTTTAATTTCACAAATGCAATTTTTTGCCTATTTTTGCTCTATATCCAATAATGGCAACCAGTAGAGTCTTTAATATATTCGTAGAATACTCAGTTAGGTGTATTTTTAATTTAATGAAATACATACTAGGTGTGGCTACCATACAAAAAACTTTATTTTTGTCTGTTTTTGCTCGTTGTCAACAAATGGTAACAGATAGGCACTTGCACGGGCATAGCCAGGATTAAGTTTGGGGGGAGGGGGGTGGGTTGACGAAAAAAAAAATCGGCCAAGTGCGAGTCGGACACAAAAAAAACACGATTGTTGTATGGGAGCCTGAACTTTTCGGGGCAGTGGTTTGAACCCCCAAACCCCCCCCCCTGGCTACGCCTATGGGCACTTGTTTACCTAGTCAATGGTACAAATTCGTGCGCGAGTCCGAATCGCACTTGACCATTTTCTATGTTTAAAGGTACCAGTAAGTTTCAAAGGTTGACGGTGTTGATGGTAAAGCTTGCACACAAATATCATTAACATTTGATAGTAATAAAATCGTAGTAAACAAACTATGACGCTTAATGTAGTTGCGTATTGGAAGCGCTGGGCCCATAACCTGATGAAATCGATCTATGGAAATTATTATTGAGTAATAATCTGGTTTATTATTATTAATGCCTTCAAAGGGCAGAAAACAGCCAACAGTTTGCAATAACATCAGCTAGGACATTTAAAACTCCGAAATCAAATTGGACGAAGTTTAGCAGAAAGGATTCAAATCACATATCCCTTCAAAATGAAAATGATATTTTGGTGTCATAATGTATGTGTATGTTAGGTTTTGCTAAACTATGTCCAATTGACAAAATATTTTTCTCATGGGATGGCCTGTCAGTCTATTACACGAAGCTGTCTACTTGGTCACGAGTTGTCAAATATTTTGGAAACAAAAAAGAAAACTATTAAAGACACTCCTAGATCGTCGCATCAAAAAACCACACAATACTTCACGAGTTCTCATTCTTCATAAGTTCAACGCATCTGCTTTGCTTCCGTCACCTAAACAATATGGCAATAAAAACTCTTTCCATACAAGTTCAGTGTCCAATACAATCGAGGAAAAACCTCATGTGACGCAATACAAGGTGAAACACCTAATTATCTCATAGCGAAGAATGAACTTTCGCTTTTGTGTTAAAACAATGCGATTTGCACTCTCTACTGCGGTAAGTTATACTGTTTTTACAGGCCGTATTATGCGTAGGTTAAGTTTGATAATTTAATTACTGTTATAGTGACAGATGGTGCCATTTTAATTAAAATTTAAGTAACGAAAATTTGGCTGTTAATTTTCTTACAGACTTAGACGATGATAGTCTTCCTGTTATTCACATAATCACGGACATTATTGTAACAATATAATTGTATGAAATCTGTAGAAAAAGTCAACATTTTATCCCCCAATATAGCGCAGTAAGCCGTGCGTTATGTCGCTGTAACTGCGGGTTACTATACAAATGACTTGAATATATGACTTGATATTGAAATGAAAAACTTAGTCCTAGAACAATTTTCAACAAAATGCAAATCAGTCTAACAAAACATTTGTGCACATTATCCATAAAATTATGGAAATAAATTCAGAGTTTGTTGCTTATTGTACTATGTATATCAAGTTTAAATATGAAATATGAAAGAAAATAGGTAGGTACGGTATGAATGGATTATTAATGTTTAGATTAATTTTGTTGACGTTTTCAATTTATTATTGAAAACCTTGTAGCAGAAAAGGTTTAATAAATCACAAAATCCCGCGTCCTTATTCAAAGCAAACGCATATTGGTTACACTCGTGTTTTTAGAACTGTCATCATACAAAATTAAAAAGCTAAATAACCTTAATCACAATAGAGTTTGTAGAAATTACGACATCAATTTGCAACATAAGCCAACCAATTGACTAATTGTTTGCTGCAATTAAAATACCTTACTAACAATCACAAACCTAACTAACCAAGGATAATCAAACTATGATTAAGACTTTCCATCAACGTCTAGTTGTGTCGAACTATCCCAATTTATATTTCAACATCGCATACATTCCGCTCCAATAAAGATTGTATAAAGAATATAAATGACCGTTGTCAAAATATCCAGTACAATAGTAATTAGGTTCTTGTGGGGAACAAAGTAGTAGTTTTAACTTATGATAGCTCGTGTCCGACGAACAAAAACGCTGCTAGAACGCGTGGCCCGATTTAAGAGAAGTAGGCGGACTTTTAGTAATGGATTTAGTAATTTGCGTTCGGTTCTTATGGAGTTAGTTAGGTCATTTGTCTGGCTGTTGTTTGGTTTAAGAAGTTAATATTTGTAAAAGATAGAGGACTAGGATGGACGATTAGTGGGGGAAGTGGTAATGGCACAATTTTTACTCAGGTGTACTGTAGAAGGTTGGTGATTTATACCTTTGTTTTATTTTCAGTAACTCGATAAACCAAACAAAACGAGTTCTTATTTTTTTAGTAAACTAATTAAAATGCATGCAAATGAATTTAAAAATTGAAAAAACATTTTGTTCTTATTTTGATAGGTACTTCTAAATTCTAAACAAAAAGCGGTCGAATTTTAAAGATCTTGACGCAATATTTCAGTGGAGATATTTTTAGTTGTAGCAGTATCAACATAATATTTTGTGGAAAAAACTCAATACCTACACCTGTAGGTCATTGCTGACTACAAATCAGGAAGACTACCTATTAAACAAGCCTAACCAAACCTAAGAGTATTATACAAAAGGAATGTGAGTGGATAATAAAATTGCAGACGAGTGTATTTAACATGCAACACAAAGTTAAACAAACGACAATCGAAGCTAAAAACAAAAGCTTGTAATTCGATGTGAAGATTGATTTATTCCTTAAATACTAACGCCCACTTTTAAAGTTTCAAATGAAAGGAAGGCGTCCAAATTCCTTTACACAAAGTATCAAATATAACACGTGATCCAATTGAAGGTACTTTTTGTGAACTACGTGAGGACTCGCACCCTGTGAGTGGACAACTTTAATACGCCATGTTTTACTTGTAACAAAAATAAATATGACTGTATAGATATGGTTCAAAAATATATTGATAGATAGATAGATAGTTCTTTATTTCTTTTTGGAAATCATTTTACATTTGAAATGTCAAAATATAAAAAAATCACAAAAGGATCGTCATTATAGGTAAATAAAATAAAAAGTAACTAAAAAGGTCACAATGAATATGAAAAATGTCAAAATAAAAATAGAAAATGAATGAGAAAAAAAATACATTTACATCAACAATTCAATGTAAAAATAAATGTCAATATAAAAATAAATATAATCGAACAACTATAATAACAGCGAATCACACAATGTGATTGCAACACAATGTCATTTATCATTATTATCATACAATATAATGTCAAAAATAAAAATAGAATTATAATAAATATAAACATGTCAAAGAGAGTTTAAGGAATAAATCGACTTATCCAACAAAAGTTTTTTCAGCTGGCAGCCAAATATTTCGTCTGAACTAACATTCCTTAGGTCGGCGGGTAGTTTCTCATACAGTCTAGTCACCATGGAATCAATTCACAGTAAACGTCATGGTGACATCCCATTACATACTTATCAAGGGAAATCGTAATAACTGTTTCATTGAAAAGGTTCTATCGTAGCTTATGATTTAAAGTACTTGACATTATCTATCCCCTAAATCATACATATATCACCAACGGAAGAAATGGAGAGGTGTTTTTATTCTAAACCCGACACCACATGGTTAGTCTAAGACTAGATGATTATTCACGTTCGTTTGTATCTACCGCAACACAGGCAGTGTATAGATAGCACTTAATCATAATGTATGTATAGTAGACAAAGTCACTATGACTTTAGGTTTTCGACTAAAGCCCACAGTCCATTGTAAGGTCTTGTATTAGGAATACAGGCTTACAGGCGTGAGAATATGTATTGTATGTATTCCCATGAGGGGTAGGCATAGGCAGAGCACATGAATTTAAAAATCCATTGCCACGTTTAGCAAATTCAGGGTAGCCAGATGGTTAAACGTGATATTGCGGTGACAGGTTGCTAGCCCATCGCCCACAATACACTAACCCTTTCCCAGAGTCGACTCTTACGACACCCTCGGGAAGCAAGGGAGAGGTTCTATTCTAACCCGGCACCACACCGACACAACCATGACATGACTATTTCACGCATCCCAACCACTAGCATAATTTTAGGTTTAAAAACTGATGGAAGAGGTAGTATAGCAGCATATTATTCAAATTGCTAACCTGTCGCCTAAAGCATACCTAAACCTAAGTCGTCTCTTACGACATCCAAAAAAGAAATGGACACGTGTTCTATCCCGACACCACACAGGATGATAATACATACATACATACATATCGTCACGCCTCTTTCCCACAGGGGCAGGCAGAGACTACTTTGTTCCACTCGCTACGATCCTGACATACCTCTTTTGCTTCATCCACATTCATTAATCTCCTCATACATGCTCGTCGGTTTCGTGTACTCTTGACCTGACCTGTTTCTAAAACGTCCGCGATTTGGTCTGATGATGATAATACCTAATATGTAATAATAATCTAACATCGCGATCTCGAACTGTTTAAACATCTTGCGCTTGCGTACAAGTTGCGGTGAAAGTATTGTACCTATCAAGTATGTTTCCGGTTTGATACGGTTTGGGAGGAAGTCATTGATTGGTAGCGCATTAAGAAGTGTAGTTATTAAGCTAGTTTGTGCGCGATGCGTATGCAAAACGAATACGCATGACTTTTGTTTTTAAATAGAGCCTGGATCGCCTTTTTGTGACAAGGTATCAAAGTACTTATCACACAAAATCATGGTTATATTTTGAAAGGGGACCCGGCAGAACTAATGTTATACCTACTTCTCATCGTAAATACCCATTATGGCAAATTCGATTAAGCTTAATCTTTTGCTCTTCGGGTTTAGATAAACACCTCTCCATTTTTATGGGTATGCTTTTTTGTATTTTTAGTTTTAAGTACTATCAAACCAACTGGTTCCTGACCCACCGCAGAACGTTGTCACAATAAATGTAATAAAGATTTCCTTTGTCAAGCAATGCAATGTCACTATGACGTTCACTGTAAATAGGTTCTATTGTGGGTCAGGAATCAATTGGTTCGATGGTACAAAGGTGGACTTATCCCTTAAGGGATCTCTTACAGCCAACCTTTGAGTTCGTAACCTTTTGTGTACGTATTTTAAAACGCGCGAGTAACCGCCCTTTTCATATTGCAGGCAAATAATGTTCTGTAAAGCTCACAATGGAAGTTTGCGGCGTGAGCTTATTTAGAAAAGCAACGGCAGAAAACTTGCGGTTGCTTCTGATCTAGTTTTTGTCCGTCCATCTTTAACTCTCATCTCGTTGGCAACCAAGGACGGACGTGAGGGTTCGAGAGCCATGAGGTATGGAAGAGGAAGGAGGTTACAAGAAGACATCGTGCGAACAATGAATAGTTACAGTAGGAGGTTGATTATTTCGACGCCAGAACGATAGATAAGATTTCATCGATAGGTAAAGTTTTACTTAGGTTTAGGTAATATGATAGCAACCAGTTACGATTATACCTCTTTTGCTCTAACTTGTTACCTAAAAATTACCCTAAAAGTTGGTGTGAAGCGTGAAATAATTCATAGATTTGGCTGTATAGCGTTTTGTGTGCTCTGCCTACCCCGTTTGGGAATACAGGCGTGATGTACATATATGTATGTATGTATGTATGTATGTATCGATAGATTTTTCTGCTTTTCAATGAAAATTATGTTTCTCAGTTTTTTCACTAGTTGTGTTAGTAGTTAGTTAATTTTTAATAATTTATATTAACTGGTACTAATGACAAACAAAAATCATACAAAATCATGTCATTTTTATTCGATCAAAACTGTGCCGTACCATATCCAGCGGCATTTGCCTCACGTCTTCTCAGCACCTCCGCTACTTTCAAACCTGCCTTCAAATCCACTGGAATCACTGCGGTTTCCTACAGCATCTCTGTTTGTATTCGTTTGATGTGTAACGAGTCAAATAACATAGGAAGAGAATCATTATTTTCAAATAACGATGTTTACCGACGCCCTAAGCGCGGATTATCGGTAATGAGAAAGTAAAAGATTTTTTCGACTGGCTACTGTCTTGTTAAAATGTTTCTCTAATCAATGTGATTTGCTAGATTTGAGGCGAAACGTGGGAATATTGACACGTTGTGGCAATTGTTTGGTTAACAAAAAAAAAGAACACTTATTATTTAATCTATATATTAAATTTGACTCGATTTACCAAGTACCCATCCTCTTGATTGATTTAAAATTATTGATGATTGTAAAATAAGTAGTCTTGTAAAATAAATTTCAGAATCAATATCGAATTTGTGATCACACATCAACATTGACAAAGTGCCAAATTCATGTCTAAAAGATTTCAAGTGCAAAAATAAGAACACACTCCTCTCAAAAATACGTCGCACGAATTTATTACTGCTGAAAAAATAGTGTCGTGTTTTCGGTACTTTGGACGTAATGTTTCTTCGTGTTTTACTTAGAGCTTTTTGGGAACAAAAGATATCAACGCGTTACCAAAGCTCTATAAAAGCTATTTTTCATTTTATTAGAGAGGAAAGTAGGTATTGTAAAGCTAAACAACAAAATTAATAATTTGAACGACGAAAAATCACCAAAAATTATAATTACTCTTTTTTTTATATACGAAATGCTGTCACCTAACACAAATAATATAAGTAGCTCAGGTTCTAATCTTTTTATTATTTTTTGATATACATATTTACACCCTACAGTAGAGTAAAAACTATGACAAACAAATTCAATTAAGAGCTAACTTCCTAGCTCCATTATATTGTTAAACGTAGCCTTGCTAATCGCGTCACGGGTAGTTGCTTCATCAGTCACAACTGCACTGAATCACGTGATTATCCATCCGATTAATAATGCGTTTTATTTTATCCGTGATTCTTCCGTGAAAATTTCGTGAAATGTGACTAAGGACAGTATAGGTAAAGGGGTGCTTAAGGTGATACCTCTTTCATCTGTTTTTAATCTCTAAATTATGCTAGACGTGGATATTATCAAGTCTTATTTGTACCAATGCAGGGCACAGGCCTCCTTTCAGTATAAGGCTCAGCCTGTAGTTTCCACGCGAATTGGTAACTTCACATACAACATAGTGTTATATTCGATCGCCCGTATTTACAAATTCAGTAACAAGGCCAAAAAAAATTGTATAGACAAAACCATGAACTCTCTCCTGTTTTATAAGCCGTTTTCGCAGTTTTAGGTTTAAAGCTACAAGAGGTACACTAACGACAGGTTGCTAGCCTAACGCCTAAAACATACCGGTGTAAGTCTTAACCCCACTCACACTGAGATCACAACATTAAATGGGATGTTTGTCATATACCTTCTAACTAACAAAGTATTCAAATATTCTCACGCCTGTATTCCCAAGAGGGGTAGGCAGAACACATGAATTCAAAAATTCAGTGCCACGTTTAGCAATTTCAGGGTAACTAGATGGTTAAACGTGATATTGCAGTGACAGGTTGCTAGCCCATCGCCCACAAAACACTAACCCTTTCCCAGAGTCGACTCTTACAACACCCACGGGAAGAAATGGGGAGGTGCTATTCTAACCCGGCACCACACGGGTTACAAAGTAATTATGCCTGTAATTAATTGCCTTTGAAATCATTTACGCACTAACAACGCAAAATTACACGTGCCTTTAAACACGATATCAAAATATTTGACATTTTCACGTTACCAAGGACATCTTTATTTCCATATTCACGGCGACAAAATATAATTAAAATGTTAATTGACCAATCACAGTCGCTTTGATTTAATTTATTCTAATGTAATGACGATTTACAGTCGTTTATATGTTGTATTTATGTTAGATTCGAATCTGTACTGGTTTTATTGGTTTTTGTAATAATATCTGGTTTGGATGAAGTGATGATTAGTATACGCAATTTGATTATTGCTCCATGTTTTCTCGCTTGCGTAGTTAGTTTGTCACACAATTAAATACACTAACTACTCTCATGATTGCTTATTAAATTCCCTTCAGTAACTGAAACTTTTTACTTAAATACTTTTGAAAAGGGAACACTCGAATGTTATGAAATGGATTTTTCTGTTAAATTGCAAAAAAAAATACATCATTCAAATAGCTAAATTGCATAAGTTTGGATTAGATTAGGTTAGACTAATGACTTTTAAAAATATAGTTTTCAGTTTATATTTAACATTCGGAGCATAAAATATTTGCATTGATGTAATTTTCAGGTGCTTAAAAAAGAACTTGAAATATTAATCAATCTGAAGCTATTCGTAAATTAAACCAAACACGTAATATCTATAATAATTAATCATATTGTAACCAATCAATGATCAATCCAATTTATTGATCAAAATGATTTAGACAAGGATCAAGCGCCCGTTTTTGCGCGAAACCTATTCGGTTAGAAAATTGATGGAGACTTTGTACTATGTAAAGATCTTATATTAAATTTAATTAATAGAATGTTATTGCAAATGTGACGGTTATTTAAGTGTATGTGTAAAGGATGTGACGATAAAAATAATTGGCCTTATTTATAATTCATGTTGAGATAAATCTTTTCAACTTGCGGACAACTTCCTCATTTTTATTGGAAGATAACATAATTTTATTGGACAGAATTTGCAATTAAATGTAACGTCAATTATATACAAGAACAATTCTTTACTTATGATGTAATAATGTTTACAAATTAACAAATGAACCTAGAAAACAATAATTTTTTTTCAGCAGTCAATTGTTCACAAAAACTGCAACTAAAAAGAATTACGCGGAAGTAGTAATGCCCTTTCTAATTGAAATACTTACGTCATGATCAGGAACGTAGGAGTAGACGTGGAGTTTGTCGATCCTTATCGTGCCCTGGAAGGGGTACAGCAAGGATCCCCTCGGCAACTCCTGGCTGGTCCACACGTTCACCGAGGCCTCTCTCCCCCTCGCACCACCAGGCCTCAAGGCCAGGCTCAGCTCTTGCGGGATCAGAACCAGAGTCTCCATCGCAATCACACGATTAATTAATCAGGATTAAATTAGTCCTCCCACAGTCAACATGCCACAAATGAGTAATCCCCGAGAATGCGACCGGTCTCGTCCATCACAGTTAATGAGTATAAATAATTTATTACGAGAAAAAAGGGACGTCGCTCCGATTATCGGACGGCGATGTCGCCGACAAAATATCGGTCCGGCGCGTGATCGATCGCCCGGTGAAACGTCAGTACTTATTAATCACAACGAGTCTAACACAGAACGGTCTCAATTTGAGCCCGGAAAAAAATCACCAAAAATTAGATGGTCATTTTTTTTCAAAGTTCGTTCAACCCGGCTCGATATTGTCCTGGCAATATGCGCAGTACGGGAGTACCGGTAAGCTCACGCAAGATGCGCGCGCCGTCTCTGAACGTAGACTGAAGGAAGCGCTAACATTGACCTTAGTAGCGGCCGTGATCGCGTTTACAGTTCATTTTTTGTTCGATAAAAAGGAGAGGAGTAAAGCCCTGCGAGACTTACCAAGCAGGCGTTCTTTGATGTGGACCTTACGGCGTGGCTATAGAGTTCTCCTTGGCTGTATGGGTAAAGTTGTAAGAAGTAAGGTGCTCTCCCCACCATAGGCGGCACCTGCTCGCGCGCGCCGCCCGTCAGAGCGGCATAGGACGCGGATCGCCGCACGCGCTACCTGCGTATGCGACTTTTTCGGTATTGTTCGGCAGGTGCCTTTTAACGCCTTTTTTTAATTCGGTGCGTTACTGAGGTAATAAGGCGGCACTTTTTTAAGGGATAGGGATATTGAGATCGTGTTTTTGTTGTTTTTATGATTTGGATTTAACAATTGGGGTCTCGATTGTGTTCGTCAGCTAAATTAAAAATATTAATTTTGAGTTTTGATTGTAATTTTACTGGTCAATGTATTGTTTTGTCTTTTTTATTCTAATCCTGTGTAATAAAATAATTAAAATAGTCATTTTATGTAGGTGCATAGACTAATTTATGGTTGCTCTGTACATTTTTGAAAACTTTTAAAAGATCTTCTAAACGCCCATTTTTTTCTCTTCTTACCTTTACTTATGAAACGGTATAATAGTGACAGGTTGCATACATACATAGCATAGACTTACTAAACTTATTATCCTTAGTCACCTCTTAAGATATCCACAGAACAAATTGAGAGGTGTTATTCTAAATACGACACCACTCGGAGCAATATTTAGTTGACCGTTAATTCAGCTTTGCATCAAAGAAAGATTTAGTTTTGTATCATGTATTTTCCAATTTCAGTACACATTTATGACCAACGGAGTAATATTATACACATATTTAGTCTCTCCTTTTGCAGCAAAGCGTTGTTTTATCTCTTCGCCATCCTATTTCTAGCCACTCCTATCTACTCCACGTTCAAACGGCATAGTGGAGCGATCCATTAGAAGTGACAAGCACCTGCCCGTCAGACCGTTACCGAGTACCCTGTTAAGAATTTGTATCAATTTGCAACTAACACATCTGCAGACGATTCTAATGTTAATTAAGGACTAATTTGATACAATTTTGTTGCCATTTCATAGAAAAAGTAATCATGCATTAATATTAGAGGTCGGTTAAATAAGACAGATTTTAAGTGGTGGGGTAAGTTTGCGTATCGTTTTATCCAGGTAAAAGCAATGCATGGATTTCCCCCACCACTTATTTTAAAATCTGATCAAGTTTACTGTCGAGCTCTAAATTTGTTATTGACTGTCACACTCCTAATTCAACGTTGTGTGTGAAATTCCCAATCCGCACTGGGCCCGCGTTGGGAACAGAACTATAGCCCAAGCCCTCTCATACTGAGGGGAAGCCTGTGCCCTGCAGTGGGACGTATATAGGCTGATGATGATGATGATGTCACACTCCTAATGAAAAATACATAAATGAAAATACTTCAGTTGGAATATTCGTGAGCTCTTGTAATCATTATGAGAAAATAACGAATAAATAGGAAGCAATTTCGCTTTGTGTGTAAGTAAAGTTACAACATTGAACACTATTTTCTGGCCAACAGTGGCATTTTGGAAAGTATAATAGGCTGGATAGTTATGGTTACTTTTGTGCGCTTTTCGACTATACCTACAGGGTGAAATCAAATTGGTGTTACAAAGTTAGAGCTTTTTACTCAGTTATTGCTACGCAACATAATGCATTAGTTCAATTGTAAAAATGAACCTGACATAGGATAGATATTCATTACCAGTCCCCTTAGCACGACAGGGCGCGAGTAGAGATATGCACGGCATAGACTATACCTGTCACTGTCTAACTAGAGACGACAGAAAGTGACAGGTAGACTATCCCGCGCGCGACGCGACTGGAGCGTGTTCCCGGGCTAAGCCTACAGAGTGGAATAAACTTACGACCACAATTTATGGACGCCCAAAATTTAGTAAGACTAAAAATAATTGAGTTCATTCCATTCTCCAGCTTTAACTGAGTAAGAAAACTATATTTTTTTTATCACCATTTTAATTTCCCTCCGGAGAAGATCCGGAGCCTCCATATTTAATGATGTATGTAAAGGATCTCAAGAGGATTGTGCTATCAATAGTAAGGCCGAAATGCTGTAACTTTATTCATACAAATAATTCTATCATCATTCCTGCATTCGCATAATAATATGGTGTAGGTAGAGCATACAAAACATTATAGACAAAACCGTAGCAAGATTTGGTTCAGTTAGATACTCTTACGAACGAGATTCACAGAATATCCACAGAAAAATCAACACACCGTATCACAAAATATAAATCACGTTTCATTGATCATTAATAACAATTTTAAAATATTCTGGAAATCAATGCCCATAGATTGCATAGCCGATTCGCAGCTTTACCTTCAATAAGATTCCTTGGGAAAAACAAATAGTATTAAGTAGTCTTACATTGCTGGGCCTCAGATTAGCAAGTTAAATGTTTACTACCAAATGCAGCATTGTAACGCGTTTATTGCGATTTTTGTTCCTGATGTAAACATTAGTGGGTATAGAGGCATGAGAAAATGAAGAACGAAGTCGACGAAATATAAACCTAATACTGTGTGGCATAGGGCATGTTTTAGATTGCAAGCTCTGCCAACATTTGCGCAGTGTCGTCGTCCGATGCACACCTGCCTTCACCGCAAATGTACTGTATGCTGGTATATGTATGATAAAATGAATTTATGAATCTTATTGTGATATACATATGCTTTATAATTGTTTTTTTTAGTTAAATAACCATTTACTGAAACAGGACTAAAATTAACATAATTATTTAGGTACGTATTTTAGGTACGCGTTAAATAGTCATGAATATGTATGTACAGTCAAGGAAATTGATACCTGTACCACTTTAAGTTTCATATTGCTTTGATTAGTAGAAAGTATGGTATGTCACAGTGACATTTATTGTGAAAAAGTACAAAGTGGCACAGTAATCAATTTCCTTGACTGTACAATACCTTATTGAACAAAACATTAAAAATGTGAACGTTTCGCGTTGTGTACTCGTCTACCCCATTTTGGGACACATGCATGATGTTTATGTATGGTTCGACGCTTTAGAGGAGAAAAGAGATAAGGTAAACGTCCCTGTGCTCGACACTGACCCAATACATGGCACTTGCAACCTTATGTCATAGTATGATAGATGAAAGATGGGTGTCATCTACTGGGCGTTGAGACGTCGACAATTGGTGCATTTACATTAAGGATTTTTTTTGTAAGTGTATTGAGTTCATTCAATCAATACCTACATCCGAAATCCGCAAATTTGGATTAGGCGAAATGGATAACCGACTATCTTTAAATGATGCTTATCACATTTTGTCTTTCAATCTTTGGTATGCTATTATTATTTATTTGTATGTAGGTATATATAATAATTAGGATGGAGCAGCAAAATTGTGAGTGCGAGTAACCGGTGAATTCAGATGGCGAGTTGTATTTCATTCTAGAGCTCCAAAATGAAGGCTTTGTTCAACAGAGTGAACGTCTTTCGCCTGATGATAATGATGATGGTGACAATAATAGAATAATACATAATTTTAATCGTGTAGGCATAATCATGAATATAGTATCTTCATCTTTATCAATCTGCTTCAATACGAAAGTACAATGTACCTTCAGTCCTATTCTTATTTGACTTGTCTATCCCGTTAACGTTTTGGAGTAGTTGAAGTTTTTAAGACGTTCAAAATGACTGTGTACTTTATTACAAGTAGGTCACTGGGGTGCCCTTCGATTCGCATAACGTTTTTTGTCCTAAAAATGTTTGGCTGTGAATGTTTGGCATACTGTTGAATTGCATACTACTCGTTTGTCCTAACATTTTTTGCGCATACTCTTTTAAAGTCCTAAAGAACGTTTGTCCTACTATTGATAATGCTAAATTCTAATTACCTAAAGCTTCATATTCCTAACATCGATTGTCCTAACGTGTTCTAAATT
>BHDV01041219.1:0-11342 GCA_005406045.1 Adoxophyes honmai | reverse complement strand
GTTTATTTGGCAAATGGAAATCTTCGAAACATTTTTTGGGTAGTGAAAATTTGGCAAATTTTTTTTGGTCAAACATTAGTAACCCGATTTCTGTATAATTCAATAATTGTAATTTGTTTGTATAATAAACCTACTAACTCAGGTTGAAATATCTATCGATTTGCAAATTAAGTCAACCTGTTAAACTTACAATTTTTGTCTGTTAAAGTAGGATTTATAGTCTTATTTATTCCAAATTTAGGTTAATATTACACTGTGACTAAAAATACCAACGATTGAAATAAATGACTGTTACCGCTGTGACCATATTAATAATATACTTAATGTTTTTTCTTAAGAGAATACCTTTTTACAAACATTTAGGTATGTTATTGCTAACTTAGGTGTATTTGATAAAAAATATTTTAATTTATTGATGTTGTAATTTTACAACTTTAGATTCTAACTAAGATATTATGTCAAAACGTACCCACAGAGTAGACGTGCCTTTATTATACAAAAATAAATATTGTCACAGTTAGAATAATAAAAAAGTTGTATTGCATGTAAAAACCAAAACTTTTCTTTTGGCTGCAATCTTATGTTGCACGAGAACAGAAAAGATCTTTCTTTTTAAGCAGTGCTACAACTACAAAAAAAATAGTCTAAACTAATTTCGTATGAAATTGTTCCTCATCGAATCTTCATAATAATTCACTTCTACGTTCATTTTCTCTCACGTTTATTTTACCTATATGTGACAGCTCCAAAATTATTATCTCCAAATACAGAATACGTACACGGGGCGTGGTTTAGGCGTGGGCGTGGCTTGGCCCGGCCGTCCCCCGTGCCTTACCGGCGCGCACTATTGTTCGCGACCTCTGCTATTGGTCAACGGATGTTGTCATATCCGTAAACGTCGTCTTTTGTTATGATACTCTTTATTTGGGTAAGTTGGGTAAATGGTTTCAGATGGCGCTACTGGTCGTAGTAAATTTAGGTTATCAGAATAAGTGTTTTTTGCAATTTGATTTCGATAGAGCACCTAACTAAAGTCTCAAATTACATACATACATACATCACGCCTGTATTCCCAAATGAGGTATACAGAGCAAACAAAACGCTACATAAATAAAACCATGGCTATTCAACGTTTCGTGGCCACTTCTAGCAAATTTTAGGTTTTAAGTCAGCAGGGAAAATAGTGACAGGTTGCTGGCCTGTCGCCTAAAATATACCTACTTACCTAAACCTATTTCCTTGTTCGCCCCATCTTGCGACATCCGTGAAAGAAATTAAGACTTGTTAATCTTAGCCCGACACCGACAGGAATACATCATCATCATCATCATCATCAGCCGACAGACGTCCACTGCTGGACATAGGCCTCCCCCAAGGATCTCCACAATGACCGGTCCTGCGCTGCCCACATCCAGCGGCTTCCCGTGACTTACACCAAGTCATCGCTCCACCTTGCGCAACGTAATACAATAAAACTTAAAATTTTGAGTAAAATGATTTTTTACACTCTTCTGTTCAGACTAGGCATACAAAACAATTCAGTTATCCGCACATTTTTTTTTTAATTTAGGCAACACATTTTACATTTACTCATGTTCTACAAAATCACGTTTAGAGCTTCGCCCTCATACCAAGGCCCGCATGGGGCCCGCGGGCCGTATAATGACCTGCACTAATCCAGGTGTCAGTCCGTCCCTTGATCCCTCATGGGATGGACGTAATCGGATCCCGTCGGAACCGGCACAGATTAATTCAACTCGATTTGACTTGACGGTATAACACGTCAATATTGTACTGCGTTGAAGGGCTTAGACGGATTAGCGGGGGTGTAAAGACATACATACATACATAACACAGGTTGGTCTGCCAACCACTTGTAGCATATTTGTTTTAAGTTAGATGAATGAGGTACATAGAGGGTTACTGGCGTTCCTCCAGGAGCTGGGCTGGCTTGAATAACGTGCCGGCTCCTCCATGCAAAATAGGCGCATCTAAATCGTCAAGTTGCGGTGACCAGCTCGTCCTACAATCTACAAAAGCTAGTAACAGGTTGTCGCTTGTCGCCTAAAACATGCCTTAACTAATTTTCCTTCGTCGCCTCTAACGATATCTATGGGAGAAAGAAATATGCCCTTAAAAATGTTTAAAAAACAAATTTAGTTCATGAAGATCGCGGTTCCCTTAGCAGAATTAAGGCTCATTCAGACTTTAGTCGATTTTAGTCGAGTAGCGAGTAATTTAGTAACTAAATGTGCTGGAACTCGAACAATGAAACTCGACAAAAATTTTATTGTTCAGAGAAGTTTAATTAGGTACTGAATTACTCGCAAATCGACTGAAATACTAGCCTAGTTCGAACTACGTTAGAAAAACACTTCAGATTACTAATTTGACTGCAAATAATTGCATTGCTGTTTCAATAAACAACCTTGTCTCACTCTTCTCATTCAGTTCAACATTCTCACTAAGTCCTACAAAAAGTCAACAGTAATAATGTTATCAACAATCCCTTAAAGCCTCACCGACTTCAAGCCGTTTCTAATCTTCGAAAAAAGGGACACACCGACATCGAGTCTTTTTAATCGAGATAAATCTATATTTTGCGACGTATTCACTGGGCAGATGACATGCGGCCGCGTTCGATGTTTTAAACGAATGAGTGTCATGCTTCGATTCGATAATCGGGCCGGCATGTAACTCCGAAAAATGTGACCGTACCAATACTTTGGTAATGCGATTTATCGTTGAATCAAAATAAACGTTTGGTCTTTTATATGGATGGAAGTAGGCCGCAAGCTCTTTGCACTTTTTTAGTCCTCCAACGCTTCGTAAAGACGATAAGTGTCAAGAAGAATGCGCTGAAAGAAACTTGGCACGAGGTTTTTTTTAATAATAAAAAATCACATTTGCATACTTACGTCCAAACATTCATCACGCCTATATTCAATTCACAAACGGGGTTAGTAGTGAGTGACAGGTTTTTAGTCTGTCAATAAATGTATCTAAACCTGAATAAGAAGTAAGCCCTAAATCGCCTTGTCTTAGTCTTATGATAAGGTATAATTTTAAACCCAGTACCACATGGTCAATACTTTGGTTACATTCATTGTCTTTGTATTCTGAAGTTGGAAGAAAATGTAAAAAACCGTTCAAGTTCGAAACAGACTCGTACGCTGGCGGTATCGTGCCAACGTGAAAATACGCCAACCAACAACCCTTTTACAGAACTTCACAGAAAAGTTAAAAAATGTTAACAGCATAATTGTTTACGTATGTAATGTATGCATTTACCCTATTCTCCATTACTAGCGAGTACTGTCACTGTAAAGTTGTAAACTCATGATAATGGTATAATAGTCGGCAATAAACTTGGCAAGATTATAAATTATAAGTGACCCAGGGTAAGCTCGCGTATCTCGTTTTCCAGGTAAAAGCAGTGATATAGGTATAATATATTTAATTCATATTGAAAACTACTTATATTACTTTTGAAATGTCAAAACGTTTCAAACTCATAAAGGGATCGTCATATAAGTAAACAAAAAAAAAAACTAAAAAGGCCAGATAATTTATAAGTGATATGTTAAAATAAAAAATAAACATTACAATAACATCACAAATTGAATGTAAAATAAAATGCCAATAGAAAAATTTAAACAAGAAATGCGCAAACTTACCCCCACCACTGAAATCTTGCCAAGTTTATAGCCGACCTTTAAACAGATCTCAGTGCGTGCGCGTGAGTGGCTCGGCCATTACGCACATGCGCAGTAGCTCCCATTTAATTCGGTCCTCTCTTCCGGCCCGGGGCACACATTCCGACACGCTCCCGTCATTTGAATATTCTTGGCTAAATGTGTAGGCCAATGTTTGGCAGAATCTTTAGAGAGATGGTTAAAAAGTTGCATTACAGGGTTTTACAGTTTTTATCCTACATTATACTCCGCTCCGTTTAGGATTAGACATTTTTTTCAGCCATCCAAAGAATTGGAAATTATTATTGCAATAACACTTATTACGTTCTCAATACGAATAGTATCACCTTTTACAGTGACACCTTGGGTTTACTACTCAGGATCGCACTGAAAATCAGCATTGAGGCTTGCAGCAATATCTTTTGGTGCTATTTGGCACGGAAATGTGAACCTTTTTTCTTTTCTTTTTATTGCATGCATAATTGCTAAGTTGTTGTTTATTTGTTTATTTACGCTAAAATCTGTGTCAAATTTTGTACCAATAAAAGTCTTTTTTTCATTCTTTCTTTCTTTCTTCTAATTAAAAATGTATGAGGATTTGACTGTTAATAAAGACTACTTCACGCTACACTTCCATGACTTTATTTGCTTTTATCGATATTCTAAATAAGAAAAAAAAAAAAAAAAATTAGAATACCGATAAAAGCAAATCATAGGGGCATAGCCACAGCAGATACAAATTTAATTAAAAAAAATTTTTGGTTTTAATGTCATTATTCACGGAGAAAACAGGGGACTACGTTTGTATGGAGAAGTGGCGCGACTCCTATCCTCTTTAGGTTGAAACATTGATGAAACTGGTACAATTATGAAACAATTACTTAGAGCTGTATCCGCGTATGGTGACAGGCTTAGAATAACAACTCTCTGTATCTGCTATGAATGGCGTAAGCATGAATAGGGACTAAGGTAGGCTAATGGGTTAAGGTATCTTTTAGGCGACAGGCCAGCAACCTATCACTATTGTACTATTTATGACAATTACTGCAAAATGCCTTTACATAAGCGTGGAACTTGGAAACACCCAATTATTTATCTAGAGGTTATCTTATCCTTCGTTTAACTTTGCCAGTCAACGACTCTTAAATAGGTTAATACGGTATTAGTTCGATAAATTTGCGTTTTATGACGTAAATGCAACGTAAAAGATATTTTGGTTATCATTTTATTGAGTAAGGCAGCTTTCACAACAGTTCCCCTGGCTGCAATTTATAAATCCATGTAGAAACTTTTACTGGTAAGGCTATAGGAGCAACAATAAGCAAGCAAACAATTTGGTATTTTGTAAAAACATGGACACCCACCCACATACGAGTTGGTCCAACATAGGTAGGTATATCAAGGTACTTTTATAAAAGACAACTTTATTAACACACCCAACTACATCCGTACCAATATATAAATGTGAAAGTGTGTTTGTTTGTTTGTTTGTTTGTCCGTCTTTCACGGCTAAACGGAGCGATGGATTGACGTGATTTTTTAGGTAGAGATAGTTTAGGGCACGGAGAGTGACATAGGCTACTTTTTATCCCGGAAAAAATTGATGTTCCCGAGGGAAAATAAAAATATAGTTTACTTGATATATCGATATCGATCGATGATAGATCGATATCGATCGATGATAGATCGATATCAATCGATAACCGATCGATAGATGATAGATCGATGGCGCCGTGTGTCCTTTGAAACGAGAAGTTTTCTTATAGTTGTGCTTTATACCGCAATATAACCGAGTTCCACGCGGGCGGAGCCGCGGGCGGAAAGCTAGTACTACATAAGTACACGTAACGCCTCTATTCCCAAATGGGATATGTAGCGCTCACAAAACGTTACTTAAACAAGACCATGACTATTAAATTTCACACTTCGTTGCCTCACAGCATAGTTTTAGGTTTAACCTCCTAAGCCCTGACTCTAATTACTTAATTTAGGGCCTCAGACCAAGACAAGAATTTCATGGCTTAAAATGTTGAATCTTACGTAACCTGATCTTTGAGTTCATTTTCCACTGAATAATTTGTACTTAATGAAGTACATTCGGCTGTTATGCTTACTAGTAATTTGTACTTTATAAAGTACGCGGGGCCTTACGAGGTTAAAACAGATAAAAGAGGTACAATAGTCGCAGGTTGCTAGCCTGTCACCTAAAAAATACCTTGATTTATTTCCCAAATCGCTGCAGTGGAAATAAGTACCTACTCGTATTATGTAAACATACATCTCCACATAACATACACATGGTAATGTGACATACAAAGCACGCTCATGAGTGAAAGCTAAATAGTTCCAATTAAAAGTAAAATGAGCTTGTTCTTGGCTTTTGTTTGTAGTCATAAGGAACGAAGCTTCCCCCCTCCCCTTTCCATAGAACCTTCTACCTTGTCCGTAACATACTATGCATTTAAAATTTCATTAACAACAATAAAAGATTCAAATGAGCATCTCTACAAAAGTTTATACATTTCATGACTGTTTACGACAAATTGATGCTTGTTGTATTCAAAATCAAAGGTACCAACTTACTGTGGATTTAAAGATCAATCAACTATTTTTTTTTAAGTACCTACCTGGTTGCCATATTATTATATTGTCGTCTCCTGAGTATCCCAGTAAGGTTGTGATTTACTAACATATAGTCCGCTGTAAGTTAGTTTCTACAGAGAAAAAAAACGGATCTACTTACATTTTTGTATTAAGATTACCTCGATATGTTTCGGGCTAATTTGTAACCCATCATACACTGCAGTGCGCGTCTATCAGCCAACGTGGCGCGTAGCTCCGGATGATAGGGCACGTATTAGCCTGAAACATGTGGAGCTAATCTTGACATGAAAACTTGAGGAGCTCCGTTATATTTCGCTATGAGTTAGTCTCACGGCAGTTTTTTGTTTCAAATAGAATATTTTACAGTTTATAAACACATTTTTCTCATTACCGTACAAAGTGACAATGTGGACAGAAACAAAACAACATTGGTCCCCCTATTCTGTACAAACTTTTGTAGAAATGCTCAGACACCATAACGCAGTGGGCCGTTCCCGTAAACGACGGCTGATTTAACATTTAAATTTGCTCCCGGGGCGAAGCGGGAGCAACCTAATTGCTCCCCGGTGCAAATTATAAATTCATTTGAAAGACCGCGGGCGACGGGGATTTTTCAAGTTTTTGTTGCTAGTTGATGGTGATGGGAATAAATGATAATTATCTAGATGCTGGTTTATGTTCTGTGTGTTGTGTACTTAGGGAACAGAAGCGATATTCCGACATTTATTTCGGTACACTGCCTAATAGTTGGATCAAACACAAACGTTATTTCGCGTCTCTTCTGAGGCCATGACAAAATAATACTAAAAAATATCAAATGTACGCCTTCCGTGCCAAGTACTAGGCCATTCAATCAAGTCATAAAATTGGGTTATCTTTGTTAATGATTTGGTGCCTACAGGAGAGGGATTTTATTATGACAATTAAGATACAAGAGAGGTATCTAAATTATCTAAATTAACAGAAATGTCATGTCATGTCCACAAAAGAGAAGCAAACTGACGTTTGTGTTAGAGCCAGTTAGGTACTTATGTGACTCTTAGCATAATTTTGGGATGAAACCTACATGGCAGAGACACGATATAGTTAGGTTTCTGGCCTAAACCGCTTTTCTTAGTCGCCTCTTACCACATCCAGAAAAGGAATCGAGAGGTTTTTCTAAGTAATTCTTCTTATTCCCAAAAATGGCAAAAGCTTTTCACAGCTTACTCAATTCTTTATGATATGAAAAAAGATAATATGTACGTGCTACGTAAAATATTACATTCCGTTTGCTTATCAAATCACTCACTAAAATTAATTGCTAAAATTAATTAATTAAAACTAAGTCATTACGAACACTAGTTCGTTTACTAGTACATTGCGTAACATTCGCAGCCACTTCTAGCGCAGTTTTAAGTTTACAAACAGATGGAAAAGGTACCTATAATAGGTAATAGTGAGAGGTTTATTGTCTGTCGCCTAAAATATACTTCCACCTAAGTCCCAAGTTATGGAGAGATGATATTCTCGCGCGACACCACAACGTGGGAAAACAAATAAAAAATAATTTGTCAATGTACCAAAATAAATGCATATACATGCATGCATGCATGCATATACTCACGCCTGTATTCCCAAGAGGGGTAGGCAGAGCACGTGAATTCGAAAATCCAGTGCCACGTTTAGCAATTTCAGGGTAACCAGATGGTCAAACGTGATAAATAAATGTTTGGATGAAAATAAAGGGTTTTACTAGAAAATAAGTAAGTCCTATAATTGATTACAGTACAGAGTACAGGATGACTCAAGGCGCCACCACACAACCAACAATTATAAACGAAGCGTCAGTAACAATTAAAAATTATTTAGTATTTGGTCTTGGAGGAATTAAAAAAACGTAATAAAAGACGATATGGGTTGTAATGTTCATTTACTTACTTCAAAAGTCCTAGCTAAGTAACTGACATATATTTATACTTAATATGACTGTAGTCATTGAAAAAAAAACTGGCAAAGACGCATTCCCTGCGGAAACAGAACGATAACCCTCACTTAGGCAATTCGTTGATGACTGCTTTTGCCCCAGGTATTTTAAACTGCCAATCAGATTCGAAAACGGAATCGCATATGCAAAGTTAGAAACGTTTATGGCCAGCATTAGGTGTTCTAAATTGATACCGGATTCGAATGTTTTCTAAATTGGAACGATTCGTGATCTGCTTTTGTTTCTTTTTAGGGTCTCTTTTGAAACACAAAAACCCTTCTTTTTAATAATGTTTGCGCGTAATGTGCGACCGTAATTATGATCGTATTTTATGTTCCTTTTGATAAAAAGTGACGACGTGAAATATTGGGAAAAGGCAAATAAAGGGAACGCGAAGCAATGAAGGATTCGTAGTAATTACTCAATTTGAAATTTTTGTGCTTAATCAGGAGTGCTTTTTTTAGCTTTAAATAAAGTAAATCGGCTACAGGCTAGCAACCTGACACTACTGTAGCTCGTTTGTCCAACTTGGATTAATAGAAAACTCAAAAAAAAATGCTGCAGAAACTACATTCAATAAATAAAAATTTACTTGGATTATAATAAATGCAAATAATGAAAATTTGACTATTGTATTATTGTTCATCTTATATGTAAACTCACGGAACCACAGCACACAGACTTTAACTTTTCGTCCTTCTTTTGTTAGGTATGGTTTTGGCCGAAATGCCTTCGTCAATTTAAATGTCTGTAGCTCAGGGCTATTGCTACCGAACGGATTCCCATACTGTTTTATCGATTCCTGGCCAAATTAGCTAAATTTAAATATTTTATTTCGCCACGGTTGAAACCAATTTCGTTTGAGATTAAGTTGAATGTCAGAGAACGTCATTGTTTTTTGTTTTTAGACGTTACTTTGTTTTAGTGATTGTGACCACAATTTATGTTTTAATGTAATTGTTAGCTAGATATTGATTTGATTTTGCTAGCAAGTTCTATTTTTTTTATTGGAGTTTAAAACATAATAACCACACATATTATGATGTATACCCGTGTGGTGCCGGGTTAGAATAGCACCGTCCCCTTTCTTCCCGTGGGTGTCGTAAGAGTCGACTCTGGGAAAGGGTTAGAGTATTGTGGACGATGGGCTAGCAACCTGTCACTGCAATATCATGTTTGACCATCTGGTTACCCTGAAACTGCTAAACGTGGCACTGGATTTTCGAATTCATGTGCTCTGCCTACCCCTCTTGGGAATACAGGCGTGAGTATATGTATGTATGTATTTCCAATAGCAAAAATGAGGGTATCAAACCTAAAATGTTGCAGTGTCAATTTATCTTAATAATATCAACTCAATAGCGGCTATGACGCTAGTTCAGGGTTAAACACTGGGGTCGTAATATTGCTATAGTGAAAATCATTACTTTTCACGTCTAAAAAGTAACGCCATGCACATATTTCCAAATAGGGTAAGCAAATTACACAAAACGTTTCTTCATAATCCACTTCTGAGTTGTTTTCAAAAAAATAGTACATAGTTAAGGGCTTTAATAAAAACAAAAGTTAATTGATTCATTTGTGTAACGACAATTACCCATACATTTTATATGGGTAATTTTCGTTACACAAATGAAGCGATCGTTTTTATTAACCCTTAATTTATGTACAATTTTTTTGAAATTCACTCTTCTAGCATATTTTATGGGCTTTGAGTTAAGAGGTACAATAGAGTATACCTTAAACTTTTGTCGACTCTTACGAAATCCATGGAAGAAATGTACCTAGTGGTGTTATTCTAAACCCGACACCACACGCCGCACTTCTGGCTTACTTATTAACAAAGTCAAAACCTACTAAAAGCTAGTCTTATGCACAAACGTACCTCACAGAGGTCAGCAATCTCATAAACCTAACATAATTGTATCGCCCATTGGACCCGCAATCAGACCATAACAGACGCAAAAACTACAAATAAGGCATTCAAATCCTTATAAATCTCAATAATTGCCTGAACCATCCAGTAATTGGTCCGCTGGTACCGATGTCATTTCAATGAGCTTCGTACAATAGTCGGTGTGAAGCAGATAAATAAGACTTTATGGTCTTAGAAACCCTAAAGGAGAACAGTACTAAACAGATGGTTGTTGGTTCCATACATCACAATCGCGGGAGCTAAGGGCTCGACCACAAAACACCACCTATTTCCTATTGGTTTCATACATTTTATATGGACGCCGCACACGGTTGACGCCGGTAGCCGCCACACGCTACAATCGTCACTAAGAGCCCCCGCACACTGGCCACTCAGTGGCGGCCACACTGGAGCGTCTAGTGGCCGCCACAAGCTTCGGATCGGACGCGTTTCTCCATACATTTTATACTGCATCGGCGCACACCGAGCGTTTGAGTGGCCGCGTCCGAGCCACAAGCTGCGGGAGTCGACCGCGCTCGCTACTTGTGGCCGCGTTTTGTCCTTCAACTCGCGCGCACACACGGCCACAGTCGCTGGCTTCTCTCCGCTCCGATCTGAGTGACATTTTAATTCTTCGAAAAGCAACTTGTGCGATGTTGATTTTCTTCGCGAGAAGTTTAAAATTGGATGAACCCAGTAATGCCTATGAATTGGACGTTCTGAATTCGGCGACGTTTTCTACGTCTTATTATAATAAGCAACAGTCCATTTTAACAAACACACGTCCGCTCTGTCGAGATACTTGCCGTGCAGTGTCTCATTTTAGTGGCGGCACTTGGTGGCCGTAATGTGCGGGGGCCCTAAACGGCTGTCTAAACTAAACAAGTGGCTGTCGCGCGCTTTGACTACAATCGCAGCTGCGTCTAAGTTCTCGCGGCTGTGTTTGTGGCCCGTATGCGGTGATCCTAAAATGATTCGACAAGACTAATTTATTATGAGTAATATGCAAAAACAGAAGTGACCAAGCAGATCTTACATCTTTTATCTATGCTAGAAGTGACTATGAATTGTGGAAAAGTTATGGCATTGACTATTTCATTTTGTGTGCTCTGCTTACCCCATATACAGTGGTGGACAGATAATTAGAAACACTCCATACAAT
>BHDV01041197.1:11760-80355 GCA_005406045.1 Adoxophyes honmai | reverse complement strand
TATTAGTTTTACAACTTGTATTACCAGTATTTCAATGTATGCAAAAAATAATCCGAGTAAAGCTCGGTCACCCAGCTAGTGGTATATTTATATGTGCACATTAACATCACCCATGTATTCCCAAATCGGGTACCTAAATAGAACACACTACATATAGACAAAAGCTTGACTATAAATATGACACACTACAGGTTATATAGATAAACGCTATTATGTTATGATATCTTGTAGATAGCCTTTTAAAGCATTATTGGGAGTTAAGGTTTAATTCTGTAAAAAAATTAATTGAAATAGGTAACTAAAACCACCACAGGAAAAAACCTACTGATAATCCTATTTATTCATTTTATCCTACGGCTGGAGCCTACTAGTCCTTACTAGTGGTCGAATTCTATTACGACATTGTTGTATCCTGAACAAATTTTTAAGTATCACTAAGGTAAAAGTACCAATGCTCGACGCCTCAACGCCCAGTAGATTACACCCATCTGTCACCTGTCTTACTATGACATAAGGTTGCAAGTGCCAAGTATTGGGTCAGTGTCGAGCGCAGGGATGTTTACCTTATGTCGAATATTGAGTAAGTCTGAGTCTTGGCCTATTTAGTAGGATGACGTATTTTAAGCACCGCACCTGATTACTATCGATACTGGAATAGATTGTAACAAATTTGCACATGTTACGTAGGTATACAGTTGTCAAGGACCGTCCTCTTTTTTCTCACCGCGTGGTTTTTCCAAGCATTTGTGACGTCATCGGACATCAGCAGTGTTACTCGGGGTCGCACATCGATTTCCCTGAGCCAGCTGATTACGGCTGGGTTTCATCACGTGTAGCAGTCGTCTCTTATCACCCGCATCTCGGAACGGGGCTGAGTCTGAGGTCACTTTTAAAAAGGTTTAGTACTGTGACTTGGCAGCTTGAGAGTCGGAGTTGATGTATACCAGGCTAACGTTGGAATTACTTAGCCCCAATTATGCTGGCAAGATACTTCTACGTCTTTCATGAGCATTTTTGCTATTGTAGTTACGGAATGGATAACAGCCTTGATGCAGGACTTACACGCAATACGATAGTAGGTCTGTATGGTGCTACAACTTGACAAATTTGTGTGTCATTTGATCGAAACTGATGCGGGGAGGAATTATTGCTTTTACAACAGGTTCTAAGTGTCCCAAACATGAACATGTCAGCATGTTGCCATGTATTTTAGTCAACAATAACAGCTAAAATCATAAACGGGTGACTAATTTCATGGCTCCTGCTCAAAAAGCATGTGCAGTAAAATGGCAGGGCAAGGCTGAGTCGGCATCCGGCGAACCCTAGCTCGGCTGTAAAGTCTAGTCTGACTGCGCTCGGTGACGTCACGCCCCATATTTTACACACTTAAAGCTGTTTGTCGTGTCATACCATTATACGCCATGTAACGCCCCGACTTATTGCCAGGATGGTGGCATAACTCAGTTTGAATTGTTTTTAGACCATGGAGCCGCTTTTATTGCGTTACATTGAAATGCTTTTCATTGCATTCGTACGATAAATTACTTTGCTATTAAGACTTAATGTGACTTTTTGTACGCATTATCTTAAGTGGTTTAGCTTTTATTGTCATTTTTGTAAATTATTGCTACACGATGGTATCTCGTAATGGGCGACAAAAGGCGTCATAACAACTTTTTAGTACCTACGAGTACAAAATTCGGTTTTGGTATAAAAATATAAAGATCCTAATTTAAAGATCTTCAGTATATTTCTGTCCTGTGACTATTTTTACGATTTAGAATAAATTTACCATGACCGCCTTTTTGGTTTGTTAGTTGTTACTGTGATTTTTGTATAACTGTTTCTAACTTTGTAAAAAAAAATCCTTAATGTTTTATTTTAACAAATCCTAAACCATATACTGTTGTAATTTATGATAGGTACCCTTGTGTCTGGCCAGTAATAAAAAAACGCACCAAGAGACATACCTATAACATACCGTTAAAGTTTGCGAGCATCTGAAAACGCATCATGTTTAAAAAATTGAGCTAATTTTGCATATAAGCTTGGAACTTTTGAATACAGAAGGTGCCACTGCCGCTGGCATTTTCTTTTTATTTTATCATGCCGAGAACAGTCGTTGCAGCCAGTTATTACGACTTTACTTTTGATGAAAACCACAAAGCCAGGGAACACTTTTTTATTTCACCGCACTATTGAAAATTAATAATACTGAATAACTTATCTGTAACTTTAATTATCCGAATTTATAACTTTGTAATAGAGACATTTCCTCAAAAAAATGCGAATGTAACGTATATTGTACGTAAAAAGTACTTTTGGTCCTTGAAAACACAGAAAACCAAATCTAGGCAGACTAAGTTGTAAGCAACAGCCATAGTAGTAACATTTTAAGATAATCATAACTGTAGAGATGACAAATGCGTTGATTCTATTCAGTCCGTGAGTTAGAATATGGAATAATATGGGATATCTACGTATTTTTTTTACATGTATACATACATTACACCTGTATTTCTAACTCTACGTAGGCAAATCCATGACTATTCCACGTTCCGTATTACATTTCCTGCATTTTTTGCAAGTTGGCAAGTTTATCACTCTATTTATCTATCAATGAAAGATTACTAGCCTGTCACCTAAATATACCTCAGCCTATTTCTTTTCTTGCCTCTTACGACATTCACGGAAGAAATGGAGAGGTGTTATTCTAAACCAGATTCCTACGGCAGCCCGCAACGCAGAAAATATATTTTTTTTAATAATACCTAAGTAACGAAATAGTCTTCAAGTAGGTAATATTGTCTTGTACCTTTTCAAATTCTAGGCATTTTACAAATTTTAGTGTACCAAATCTTGAACACTAACTAATTCCAAGAAAATGTTGTTTGTAACTCCATTTACTTGTTAAAACAGTAAATGTGGATAATGGTACTTTATAGTTTATCTCCCTTACCTCAGCCGCCCGTAAACGTTAATTAGCCAAACAACTACGTCTGTGAAGTTAATATAGCAATTAGTTCTGAGTACAAAGACCCTGAAAGTGAATTTCATTATTAATCTTTTTGCTAACATGGGCAAGAAATATATTGCATTTTGATCGTAATTGAACAACGTAGGTACCTACTTATCTACCTATAATTAATTCTGATGTTTCGGGTATTGAATGAGGTGTCTGAGCAACTCTAAAAAAATATGTTTAATGTAATTATAGTCTCGAAAGTATTAGAAAAAAAAATCTATATTTAATTTAGAGATCGGCTAAGTAAACTTTTTTAAAATGTATTACCTAACTAAATTAAATTGTAACCTATTATTTGTAAGAAAACAATTGTGTGTACGTAATCGGTAGACACCTAGGTAAGTATATGATACGTATATATTTTACCCTAAGTCACGACTAAAGTGTCAACACTTAATTAGTAAAGCTGCGATTCCATCTAGGAAAATATAGTGTAAGTATACAATAAACTCATTGGATTTTTAATATTTTTATTGGCAGAAATCTTATTGAAACAAGAACCCGTATAAAAAATAAATTAAAGCCTACCCTAGAAATAGAATCTTGACAATCCGTGTTAAGAGTTCGTCCAAGTTCACAAGTTGATAGTTTTTAGGGTTCCGTACCCAAAGGGTAAAAACGGGACCCTATTACTGAGACTTCGCTGTCTGTCTGTCCGTCTGTCTGTCTGTCTGTCTGTCTGTCTGTCTGTCTGTCTGTCTGTCCGTCTGTCAGCAGGCTGTATCTCACGAACCGTAACAGCTAGAGAGTTGAAATTTTCACAGATGATGTATTTTTGTTGCCGGTATAACAACAAATACTAAAATTAAAATAATAATAATAATTAAGGGGGGCTCCCATAGAAAAAACGTGTTTTTTTTTTTGCTGTTTTGGGTCTATTTAAATAACTGTGACAGTTAAATACTTGAAATGCTCACAGAATATTTAATTAAATATTTACTTTAGAAATAAATACTAAAATCAAAATAATAATAATAATTAAGGGGGGCTCCCATACAAAAATTCTGATTTTTTGCAGTTTTTGGTACGGAACCCTTCGTGCGCGAGTCCGACTCGCACTTGGCCGGTTTTTTTACACTATTATCCTCTAAATTCCGTTAGGCACGTTATACCAGGGTGCAGCGCCATCTATGCGAACATTTATAAACTAATTGTTTTCACGTTCCTTCGACACAACCACCTTTCTTCCCAGACGAGAAATGTCGCTACAAGTACACATGGATATCTAAAAAAAAAGAAAATATCTAACTACATATAACTACAAACATGGTTGAAATTTAAGTAGATCTGATGACTTGCAGTCGATCTCTCGATTCTTAATGAGCTCATTCTTGCAGTTCCTTTTCTAACACGCAGTCTAAGGCCAGCTTTACACCTGTAAGTTTTATTTACGTAAGTAGGGACGCAGCTATCTGCTAAAGAGAGAAATGAGTATTGCTATCTCGTTCTAGCTAATAGCTGTGTCTTTACTTACGTAAGTAAAACTTACAAGTGTAAGGCTGGCCTAAACCGATTAGCTAATAAATAAGATCAAAGCTAAGGAAGTTAACATTAAAAATATTTCTGTAATATTTTTAATGTTATTTCATGGAAATTGTTGTCAAAATTATTACACGGGTGAGTCTAATTTGCTTACTTTGCCTTACTGAGGGATAATTACTTTTTTCAAAACTATCGTCGTTAAGAAGTAAATCCGATTTAGCGGACTCCCAACAATGCAGCAGTCGAGCGGCAAATTTTTTAATTAATGTCGTAGTTTCGCTGTATTAAGCCATTTTTATTAAAATATCCTTTATATTTTTCCTATCACGTTCTACGGTAATTGAGTACGTGAGTAGCAATTGTCAGCTATTTATGGTTGCTCTGTGAGTTTCTTTTAATGTCCTGCTTTGCATTTTATGAAATTCTTTAACATCTCACGTCAGATGCTGAATGAGTACGCCAGATTCGAATTTCTGTTTATTAATTTTATGGAAACGGAGCCTGCAAATCGTCTGAGAATTCAATAATACCACCACCATGCTTTAGTTCGTCAGAAATAATATATAAGGGCTAATTATAATTAAACACTTTCTACCTTTGTATTGCTAAACTAAAATAGCATCATAATCAGGACGAAAACATCCACTGTTGGATGTAGCTATCCTTTTGTAAACTTACCTTTTTTGTTCTAATATGGAGTGATACAGCTGAAGGTTGTTATTCCGTCGCATTCGTATCTATCAAGAACGACCTAGAACATATCACCACAAAATTATCACCTAGAATATATATCACCAGTCCAACAACGATTTTTCAACCTGCGTTTGTAAGACATTGTATTTTTAAATAAGTAACTTTGTTGTAAAAGATTTTCAAGTTTCAAGCCGTGAATAGCTGTAACACGGAATAGAAAATACAATGGAAGTGCCTTATGCGTCAATTACTTTCAGAACCAGTGTCGCCGTTGCGCACACCAACACAAAGTTAACTACATAGACATTTTGAATGTGATTGGTAGAAATGTTTTATTCAAAAGGAAACAAGAAGCAGCAGTCAGCTAATAATATATTAGACCTTATGCCTGAGTCACACTGTCCACAATTCATTACTCGCATTTGTTGCTTATTACGCCTGGACATGACATTTAACTATACATACAAACTACTGCCATCTTGCGTTGAGTAGCCGAACTATGAAGTAAGCACTAAGGACTAAGACTGACATAAAACTAGACTAAGACTGTGACAAGGAACTAGAGATGTACAGGCATGTATCTTGTACCTATCGATATTAGCTAACTATAGTAGATAGACCGCGTAACTGAGTCCTCGCCCGCGCGATACAGAGACGCGGGGGAGGACGAAGCAGTACGTCTAGTGTGTCTAAAACGATCATGCAGTCGATAATTTTTTTTGCGAGTTATTACAAACATTGTATGGAAACTGAGACAGCGCCGTCAGCGGAACGTTTGCACAAATGCCGCAGTCGACACGGTTTCATGTAATCTCCAGTACTAATCTATAAAAATGATAACGTAGTTAGTTAGTTAGTAATAAATAATATCTATTTTTGGTTGAGAGGTTTCGGAGAAAACGGAGTGACAGACAGACAAACGCATGGATGGTTTCGTTATTATACCTTTTGAGATATGGTACGGTAAAATATTTTCTAAAATAAAAAATGTATACATACATTCATTACCTTGACAATATTTCGAGTTGGAACAGCCATGCTACTTAAATACCTGTAGCCTTTTGGAGTAATAACAACATCGTTCTCATTAAAATGTTCCGAACATATGTACTATGTAGTTTTCGCTGGCATCCAATTTTGTCTCCCAGTCGCCTTGATCCATTATTCCTTTTGAATAGGATGATAAGGAAATCTAAAATAGTTGGTTTTACATAATTCATTCGAAACTAAAAAAACGATTATCGATAACTTTATCGACAATACATTCTCACTAATTTTGCAAGTTCAACGTACTTCCGAGTAGAGAACTTTCTAGAAAAATTGACATTATTTGACACAAGCAGGAATCGAGCTACTGACTGTCACATAAAGCTCAATTTTGAATATCAAATAGCTCAGAAATGTCACGCGGAATAAAAATGCAAAGAAAAATCAGAAATAATATAAAATAGCACTTACCGATGATACGAAATGCCGCCATGAGTAATATTTTTGTTGCGGCTATCGTTTTTACATTCTAAAACTGCACAATAGGGCATATTTACATAGTTTCAGAAAAAATTTCGCTCAACCGTCACGCATGAATGAAAGCTGCGCACTAAGGGAGTCTTGCGGATGTCCGCGTAAAGTTGACACACGTGCCCCGCCCACTCACCACTTCTACTAGTTTTTTCTGTTCTGTGAGCTGTAATTTCATTATTTACTTACTTACTGTCCTAAAATATAAAAACTCTCTATAAAAACAACCAGTGAACGCACCCAATAATTTTTTAATGAGTTGTCATATTTGGGGGTAGTCCACATTTTACAATGACTACCATGCAGTATTCCGCTATGGTACAGTATGTCGGATGTTTTGTGATGCTTTTGAATTGCGTCAAAATCTTTTTGATATTAAAGACTCATTAAAATGTGTCAAATAATTAAGTTGATGTGTGATCCATAAAAGTGAACAGTGAGGTTAAGAATGCGTTAAATTCCTTATAATTAAATAATACAGTAAAATGTAATAAATAAAAGTTACTATTTAGCGTAAAGGTTTGAAATTGTAATTAAAATCAAACACAGTAATTATTAATGAATAAAATAATTCAGTTTTAAGATATATTTGCATGATTATTAAGTTTTTTTCTACATTCGTTCAATAATTGTGGATTATGCGTGCTCGAAAACTACTAGGTGCGGGAACAAGGTATGTTAATATAATTTATAACTTTGATTAAAACAGCAAGCTAAAGAACGACACAAAATCATCACAATCAGTAACTTTTCATCATATAAAACTAAACAAAGTTTATTATTACATATTTGTTAAAATTCTACAAAATAAAAGAAAATCTCTATTGAAGAAAAAATTAATATTACGTCCTTGTTGTATTAAGTCCTTGGCATTTTTTAACTATGTAAAATTTTGAAGTAATGGGGGGTAAGTTCGCGCATCGCATTTTCCATGGAAAAACAATGCGCCCACTACTTAGACGTCTTTGTCAAGTTAGATTCGAGGATTGAATGTGAAATAAACAATACTCGTATAAAATTTTTGCACTTATTTTCTCGTCACCTGTATTATGTTATGTTTATGTATTAATAAATACATTAATGTGTGATTATGATTAATAAAATAAAAAAAATATTTTGATTTAATACGGCGGCTGATTAGTACGACCGTCCCTTTAATGTCATTATAACCGGATTATACTGTAAATAAAAATGCAATAAAGGATACTCCTTCATTTTTGATACTGGAACGCTTTATAGAAAATAGTAATTAATTATAACGCATAACCACGCTAGTTTTATTCCTAAAATTTACCTCTTTAGGCGGATTGATTTTCCAATACAACCAGTAATTGTATAACGAACGTCAAGAGATAACTTTTCTATCTAACAAAAACTTCATAACTCCACCCATTGCATGCGCATACATTTTTATGACAGCGTTAGGAATTTCGTCAAGTTGTCAAACATAAAAGTGAATATTTGTTTCCTCTCCCGTTCCCCGGCTCTTCAAATATTGGCCTTATTCCGCGAAGTATTCTTTCACACCTTTGTTCAATTACACGTGACTTTTTATACGTTATCCGACCCGGCTTAGCCGAGTTAAACGGGTGACATGGCGAATTAAAATGTCGCCACTCGAATAATAATGTCGGTTTAACTTTTTTCTTACAAAACATCATGTTAGGCTCGGGGTTTCACCTTAAAACGTTATTTTCCTCATTTAACTGTGTCAATAGAAAAAGGACACAGGCATTTTGTTTTTGAATCCGGCATGATTGTCTGTAATGTTATGTATTTATTAGTTTACTAGCTTTTTCCCGCGGCTCCGCTCGCGTTAAATTCGGGGTAGCACAGAAGATATAGCACACATACCCATTTATTCGGAATTCTCCACAAACTTCCACCCCTCACTTTAGGGAAATGGGGGGTTTTGAAGAGACAAAAAGTAGCCTATGTCACTCTCCATGCCCTAAACTATCGCTACCTAAAAAAAATCACGTCAATTCATCGCTCCGTTTAGCCGTGAAAGACAGACAAACAAACAAACAAACAAACACACTTTCACATTTATATATTAAGTACGGATTAGCTTAAACAGTATTCGCTAATAGGCGAGTTAAATTAAATGTTTTCTATACTTCTTTTAATTTAACATAAAGTTCATCACAAAAAATATTCAACATCAGATCAAAAAGTGAAAAACAGCGACAAAAACAAGCTTCTAGTTTGCTGTTCTACCTACGCAGTGCCCTACTTGGCTAAAAGATTAAATAGGTAATGCTTGCCAAGTAAAAACAAATGTTAACGTTTTGTAAGCTCAGCATACAATGTAACATCGGAGGAAATATCCAAGTATGCTCGCATACTAATATAACTGGCTTGGCGTCGGGTTAAGAATAGCACCTCATTTCATCCGTGGATGTCTTAAGAGGAAATATGCCGGTCGAAGGAATTGAAAAATAGGTATTTGCTAAATCTATTGCTGTCGCGCCGTGACCTGCCCAAACGACGTCGAGTGCGATAAGAACAACTACAGCTCGGACCGAAAATACCTATGAAAATTATTCAAAAACAACGTTTCGTAGTCCCCTGATTTCTTCTCCAAAACTTAACCGATTAAATATGTTTTTTCATTAAATGTTTAAGAAATGTCATAACTGTGTTTCTATGTTCTTATATTTTGATATAATTGTGTTAAAATTGGTTTCTAGAGGTTTGAACACAACGGAAAAAACTTGCCAATTTTTCATGTTTTTGAAGGTTAATATCTCCTTTAATAATTCAATAAAGAAAAAAAAGAAAACATAGGAACATGCTAATATATCATTAGATTGTTGATGTAAAAAATCATTGTTCTACGGGTAATATCCAGCGAGGAATCAGGGGACTACGTTTCCATACAAAATGTGACCGGTCCATTTCCTCTTAAGAAGCGAGTAAGGAAATTTGGTAAGATATATTTTAGGCGATTGGCTAGCAACCTGTCGCTAGTGTACAGTCACCTGCAGAGAAGTGCAACCCCCCGTCCATACAATATTTCATTACAAGGGGGTTACCTTTCTCTGCAGCTGTCCGTACCTGCCAACTTAAAACTTAAAAATGTGCTAGAATTGGCCACGAAACGTGAAATACTAATTGTTTTAACTATGTAACGTCTCATGTGCTCTGCCTGTATGTTTGTACGCATGAAAATAAAATTGTTTCGTCTTCAAAGTGGAAGTTCTCAATTTAGACGTCATATACATACTTATTTAGTGCCAAAGGTGAAAAACTAGACTCAAGGTTGCTAGCTATGTTTGGGAAAATCAAAACGCGTTCTCTATTAAAATTTGCCCTAATCTTTCTGGTACTCTATCTACCTGCACAGACAAGTGTCAAACGCTTCAGAGCGTTTCGATTGCCTACTACAATCTACCTATCTAGTAAAAAGCGTTCCGCGCGACCATATGACGTTTCAGTGCCGCTTCAATATCTAAATAGAACATAATAAAATAAAATGGATGCACTCACGTCTTTATATTGAGATTAGCTCGACATGTTTTGGGAAATATCGTAACTCATCATCGCCTACAACACATCTACGGAAGAAATGTAGAGGTGTCATTCTAAGCCCTACATCTCACGGCAAAGAAAATATGTCTATTTATTAAACCGTACCTACTGACTGTGCAGACATAATTCAATTAACAAAATTAACTTTTGCTAAAAACCTCAAAATTTTTAAATTGTTGTCTAATCCAAGGCTCCATTTGCAGGAAATTTATTGCAACAGGAACAAGATTCGAGAAATTAAGAGGTAAGTGCCGTTTTTGTTAACGAAAAAGAGAGCTTGTATTTTTTTATGAACCATGTTTTTCTTTGTTACGCCAATTCTACCCGCTTGTTAACATCGAAAGCTTTTGTTAATCTCATAACAGTTGGGGGAAGTTTTCCCGAGTATTCGTTAGTAATTTTTAAGCCGAGTGGACGAATGATAAAATATTTTAATACTGGTTGCAAACTATTTTCTTTGTAACATTTATCCAAAATGAGAGAGGACTACTTGCAGATTCAAATTAATGTGTCGAAAATTAAGCAGTCTTAAAGAATACATATAACTAATTTAGCTTAGAATTATCATTTGTTAAAATTTTCAATAATTACTTAAGTAGAAATTGGAGCTGTTTACCAGAGCAAATTGAATCAACCAATTTAAAAATAAAGTTCACAGATAAGAACAGTCAAGAACACACTTAGGGCGTTTGTGCACTACCATGAATTTTCAGGTCCGGCGGTCCGGAGATTCCGGGTCCGGAATGGCATGAAAAAACCGGATGATAAGCTTGTGCACTGGTCCGTAATTTTACTGGCCGGCGTGTCGGCCACAGACTTATATTGACATAGATACCTCGACTTTCTTTATTTTTTTATGAAACCCAAACCTAAGCGTGCCCCTTTTTCTATACCTACTGTAACGTCACATGAGCGCTTTAGTGATGGGGATTGACAGTCCGAGTGAAACCGATTCAAAAGTGACGCCGCCTTATTCAAGTTGTCCTGTCTCTAGGCAGTTAAACCTAATCTAAGTGGTACAAAACTAAATTAAATCGCGTCCAAGGAGTCTTAAGTCGCGTCAAAGTCTAAATTAAAAGACGTCTCCCTTTTGGCTCGTTTTTGACATGCGAAGTACGTAAATTTGAGTCATCTATTTCGATAAAAGTCTGTGGTGTCGGCTCTTTTAAAAGGATGCCGCCGCAATTCCGCGAACCGAACGAAGCCGCGAGCGGCGAATAGACACAGATTAATACTTGTACAGATACAGACACGGGACATTGTGCCAATCACAATTCTTCAACATGAATGATTTGTCTTACATCTATTCTATAGGTATTTATTAATATCATAAAGCTGAAGAGTTTCTTTCTTCGATTGATTGTTTGTTTGATTGAATGCGCTAATCTCTGGAACCGGTGATCTGATTTGAAAAGTTCTTTGAGTGTTGGATTACTTACCGGGATGGTTATACTAGACTTACAAAAATATAGCATCCTTAGTAAAAGTTCAATAATGTTACCGAAGGTGTAAAAAAAATACTTACTTACCCGAAAAAATCATTTCACCGCGTGCGCTACGAAAACATAAAAAAATAATTTCAAATCTCTTCGTACCTATACCTAAGTGCAATAAGTACAGTAGGTACCTAAGTAATTATTTTAAACCCATATAATCAATATTATTATGTATTATGTTTACTAGAGTAAATTATTATGATATCTACTACCTATCCTTACCATTATCCAATAACAATATTACTTACGTGATCAGCATAATGTATTCGTTTCCATTCTAAGCACTCCGAAATGACAAACACATAGACAGACAGACATATAGACACACACAGACACAGACACACGCAGACATACACACAAAGCAATTATAGAACTACTTATATCAAAACCAATTATAGAACTGTTACTCTCTGAACTGCTACCTACTCTGTAAAACGACGCCAGTCAATGAATAAACCGGTCCGGAATGGGCAAAAGTAAAAAGCCGGTCCGGAAAATTAAGTGTAGTGCACAAGCTACTATAGACATTACATGGCCGGCCAAATCGGACCTTAAAAACCAGGACTGCCGGATCTGAAAATTCATGGTAGTGCACAAGCGCCCTTATTGGATATCTATTGTGTATTTGTGTATATGTCTAAGTTACGAGATAATTGTATCTTGTGTAGCGGCAGGTTGCTAATTACTTATCTACCTGTAGCGAAAAAAATTGTATTAAAAAAGACTAAAAAGAAGAACATCAAAAAGACTAAAAGATCAAAGTGAAAATTTTCTCGATGCAAAACAAAGTTACTGTTATTTTAAGTGCCGTTGAGTTGCCTCAAAAAAATTTCTCCTCAATTTCACATTAGAAAATCACTACCCAGTCTCCAGATGATCAGGGTACAGCATTCAAATTTTTCCGGAATAAATCGTAGTCAATAAAATTCGGTTAAGCGGCAGGAAACATATTCGCTTCCTAATAAAATTTGACTGCCCTAAGATGCGTCATTATTTTGGTCCTTCCCTCCGAAATTATTGCCGACAGTATGCTAAAATTACGGGTAAGCCCCTTAATAAATAAAGCAGCTTATTTACCACTAAAAAACCGTAAGTAACGCCGGCACTTAGATCTTTACTAACATTTACGAGAGCTCCAACGAGACCATGAAGACGAACTTTACTACAACTTGGTTTTATGTTATGAACACACAAACGTGTCGGGGCGTCTTATTTACGCATAATAAAAACAGGGAAAAAGCAATGAATCTCTGGCCACTTCATGCCGTCGTTTTAATATTTTACGTGACCCCTAAAATTTGGGTACCGCTCCGGCGCGGCGCACTTATCATTAAGTTCTGATTACCCGCCGAGAGTTCTCCAAGACATCATGTTAGGAAGATTCAAGAGGTTTTTGGCGAAGTGCAAAAGTTTTACGATATTATGATTACTTGCATGAGAGGAGCTCGCCGCGGACGTGACGACTTGCCGTCGCCCAAAGATGGCGCCAGCGGCCTGCTCGCAGACGCGATACTTCAAACACCGCCTACATTTCCGTACCAAAATTGTAAAAAAATATCCATTATAGCGTTACTAAATCTTTCTCTTCGTCCGTCACAGCTAATAATTAACAGAGTCTTTAAGTTACTTGCGTGATAATTACTAAGGCTCAATTCACACCAGAAGAGCAGCGCAGCGCGGCGTAGCGCAGCGACCCGCTCCGTGGAGAATGCGCGAGGATTCCTGCGACTGCTCGAGAAGCCGCTGGAATGCGTAGGAAGTCGCTGGAATTTACATAATTATTGACATATTGACATATGTATTGACAGCGGCCGTCGCGACTACTCGAGCATCCTCGGGCATTCCCGCGACAGCTCGCGCAGTCGCACGGCTTTGTTTATGGAATGCGCTGGAATTTCCCCGGATCCGCGGGCATCCGCGCGCATCGTTAGAGTTTCTCATGCGATAATAAGTCTTATTGTAATGAAAATAAAGTTGAAATTCTCATGACACTGAAACTGCGCTCCGCTACACCGCGCTGCGCTGCTTTTCTGATGTGAATTGAGCCTTATACCAAAATGCACATGATTGTTGTTATACTTACCAAATCTGTCACTCTACAAGTACCTACACCAGCGTTGTTAATCTCATAAAATTATAAAAAAAAAATTGCAATAATACAGTAAAAAAATCTACAACCCTTCTTAATTCCGGCGCAGGTATCAAAAGTCACATTTTACTGATAGATTACGCACGTAGAACTGTAGAATCGTAGAGATATGATTCGTTACTTCATTTAAATCACTTGAACTATCTGGACCAGCCACTTAAAGCATAGCTTGTGTACAATTACCGTATTATCGCAGCGACCCCTCTATTACTTCATTAGCTTTGACGCGCGAGACAGACCGCTCATAATAGAGTGCGATCCTCTTTCCTTATTACGGTATAGTGCTAGGTGTTAATTACTGACGTACCGACATTTTATGAGGCGCACCGATTTAGAGGCTGAAATAGTTTTTATGGTGATGCAGGCTTCAGGTAGTAACTTCGGGTTGAGTCTTGTATCTAGGAAGTGTCTATATTTTTCAACCAGAAATGTAGTAATAGTAGTTAAAGGTGCTATTATTGCAATTCGAAATGTTACCAATCGCAGGACATCTTAGATCCTTATTTGGGAAACGTATTTAATTTGCAATCCATGTGACGCTCGGGCGTCGAACTCTGAGGTGCGATGATTGCTTGCCGTTAGGACACTCATTGCCTTGTTTGTAATAGAAAAGACTTAGGTAAGCGTCAACCGATGCGTCTCTAAAAACAGTAAGGTAAATATCAATGGCAACGCGCATTTCCGATGTAGAATCGTTTCACTACATTTATAGTCGACAAACAAAACGAAAAACAGCGGAAAATGCGTTGAAAAATGATGCTGCAAGGAACAACATGAATGAATTGCAATTTAGCCGCGCTCCGCTTACCTCATATTGTTACGGGGACTCCAACAAGATATTAATATTTACCTATGCAACGTCCAAACAAAGACTGCATTCATATTCACCCCACGAAAACAAGTAGATAAAAATGCAAACATGCGCAATTGTGTCTCGAACCAGCCGAGGCCTTACTCGTGGCGTTTTGGCGAAAGTATTCCGGGCACAAATGTGTTCCCGGTCATATGAATTTAGATCGGCCGCTGTATTAAAGGGAAGTAAAAACATAGGGGACAGGTAAATCGAACTATTGGGAGGCCGGGCGCCATCTTGCGCGATGCAGCAATACGCGGTAGTACTTACATACAACTTTAAGGGAAAGGAGTCACTACTGAAAGAGGTGGTCCGCTGAAAAAAAAAGAATTGTTACAAAAAATAATGTATATTTATCAAACAATACGGAAACGGTTTCACGCCGTATTTAAATAATTAAAATGCCAAAAAATAGTATCTGCTCTCATGTATTTAATTTGTAACTAAACAATAACCATTAAAGAATGAATTAATGTAAAGAAACCATTCCATTAGTATTTTCTTATGACGTTGTCACGTTCAACCATCGTCCGTAAGCCGATTTTACAGACAACCGATTTTTTTTATAATCATTGGCGTCGTTCGTCATTAAAATTAACTTATTGCATAAGCACCTGGGTATACTTTTATCTAATTCAAACGGAAAAACCTCTGATAGGTGACAGAAGTTTTTTAGTAAAACACAAAAAGCTTTAAAATCATAATTATCGATTTTAATTTGAATGTAATTATTTCACACGCATACCTACATAGCTACATACATTATGCCTGTATCCCCAAATGCACTGCTTGCTGTCACTTTTAGCGTATTTTAAACGGTTTTACTTAGCTTACCCCGTTTGTTTTAGTCTTTGTTTATTTTAGGTTTGAAGAAAATTATAAACAACAGTAACAGGTTGCCAGCCTAAACACAACTTAACCTATTTTCCTCAGTCGCCTCTTACGACATCCACGGAAGAAACGGAGAGCTATTATCTAAACCATCCACAACATGGGTTTATTTCATTAAATAGACAATAAATGGAATACCTCGCTTTAAAATCTCGCTATGTACCCGTGTGGGTATAGAGGGGGTATAAATTTTCTCTGCGGGCGGTCCGCGAGTGGCCGCAAAGGCGTCTTGATGTGATTTCCGGCCCACTTTTAACGACGCTTCCTGCACGATATAAATCCTAGTTAGAGCCAGTCGCTGCGCCGGATGCCGTTCCGTTCCTACAGCTGCTTGCCCTCTGGACCATACTTTGATGTAAGAGCAGTTACCCACAATTACATGGTTGTAGGGGTAAATAGGTACGTCTTAGGGGTATTTTTACAAGAAACTTGCGTATTGTAAAGTAGGTAAAACCCTGGGCGCAATGACGTGAAGCGATGAAACATTTGTGTCCCACAAGGTCAATACCTAATGTAAATTTTCAGTTAAAAAATAACCAGTTTTGATTATGTCAATTTTAATGTTTTGTTATTGTTATCAAGACGGTCCAAAATTCTTAAAATTAAAGGAAGATGTCTCAAGTAATCCTGAAAGGTTTAACTGTTAACAAAAATAAACATGATTATTTCAACTAGCTTTATGTCTCGAAATCCCGATTCTCCACCATAAATATTATTTTTAGCTCGGCATTCGCAAAGCCGCCGTTTAATAAAATTGATGTGCGGAGAGTTCTCTTTTCTAGTGTAATCTGCTAGGACGGCGCGGCTTGCTTGTTGTGGGAACGTTTTTTACCATCTTGTCTGAGATTATGGAGTTGGTCGCAGTAATTTAGAGCTCCCAGGTGCAGCGCCGGCGTGTGGCTTGTTTAAGTACATCGGGATTTTAATTAAAAACGTCTATCATAATGCCATGCGACAGCGGAATGCCGGCACTACTGCCATGCGCGCCGCCCGCCTAAATCCATGCCATTCTACACGATTATTTAACTACCATGGAAACTATTCCAGCACAAACAGTTTAAATTTATTAACAAAGTAGCAAAACAATCCGTTATTTCAGCGGGGTTTCCGAGCAAGAATTCGTATAATTCCACAGAAACTGTTCATAATTAAACGCGTTCACCTCGGAGCCGCGCGGCGAAAGATCGAGTTCCATCAAATATGTAACAGGGTCTACCATCAAATCCTTTTTACGTCCGCCGCGGACAGTTTTACGCAGGTCCGGTCTAAACGGCCTGGGGCTTAACGGCCTTATAAATTAGTGAAACTCTATTAGCGAGATGTTCGGTAAAACGAATTTGCGTTATCGCCTCTGCCGGCGTGACGCGCGGCGCATACTAACGACGGCGGCGCAGGCGCCCCAACTTGCTGTTCCAGTAATTACTTCTTTAAACGAACCCTGCGCCGCGTAGCCCCGGAGAATAAGATCACTTTTTCCCGCCAACTCCGGTCCGATAATCAAGTTAGTCATTAATTTTATTCTGCAAAGTATTTTGGACAATTAAGCGCCGGGAGGATTCTAGTAATTGAAGCCCGTATTTTAGATTTCGTCAGAGGATATTTATGGGTAATTGCGATTTAAAGGTTCTCCTAATAAAAATACAACCGTTGGTATTTTAAATTGGAATCTAACTAACTTAATTGTTTATTCAAATTGTTATCTTTTATTTTATATTTATACCTAAAAATTTATTAAAGTGGTACAGATACATTTTCGTAGGTGTATCATGATGGATTTGTTTTCCGTTTAGTAATTTGTGCGCTGCGACCTCTCGTTAGGGTTCACTCAAATAACAATAAATAATAAATGCATAAGTAATGTAGCTAACTAGGTAGTCATTTAAATCTGTAGTTAGGTTTAGTACAGGGAGTTTGGCGTGGGTAAACACAGTTTCCCAAACGGCTGTCTGTCTTATTTTGTTATAAACATAAAGCGAAGCACAAAGACGTGTTGTTTTATCGCAGGAGGTACAACCTAGTGCGGCGTCAGCCGTCCTGTAACTAACCCTTCCGTGCAGACATATTTTTTATGGAAGCGACTAGACCTGTCCGTCCCGTCACGACAACATTGTTCGCAAATATTTCCTACTTTATTTATAAACTTTATCACCCTTTATTAGTTTTACTGTGACTGTCAACCAATAAGTTAACAATACGCACGGAAATACCTGCAATAAATGAAGAGTGACTTCCGCATTATCTTTTTTAGAATTTTGCCAACAATTTAAATTGACTCCAGCGCAGTAACATGCTGTCTAAAAATACAAAGGTACAGTAGAATCTATAGCTGATACCAAAAACTTGTATATGTATACTCATAAACAGCCACCACACATACAAACATTACATACTAACATATTAACAAACAAACAAAAATTTCCGAAATAAATAGTAGAATCAGTTCAGTAATTAATAAATTGAAACAGAAGTATCTATCCCTAACTGCCGGTCTTACAGTAAATTATGTTTCCTGCAAGCCGAGGATTTGAGGATTGGTTTAACTTTTAACTCCGCCACGCGTCGCCCATTAAATTACTCTTGACGTCTCACTCTCTAATACAAACAAGCACAGGTCACTCCTGTAAACTATATTTCCGCAGAGCAGTCTTCGTGATCGTAAAGCCAGGACGCGGGCTCGTAAACTTAAACAGGGCTTACTGCAGTTGTGGCGGGGTGCCATAGTGACCCGGCCGGCCAATGGATTACAATAGCTCCCTTACACTGCGTGTAAAACACGCTTAATACTGAAAAGTTGCAGATTGCTTTTACCTGCGCGTTCTGTGGAAGAGAGAATTGTGGTTGTATTGGTCAGAATTCTGGGTGTTTGGGCGTTTTGTTCTGTTTTCCCCAGGTATGTTTTAATGCGTATTTTAAGTAACTACACTGAGTCATTCACCTAAGGCTTTGTCCAGAAGCACGCGTAAATTGGCTGCGTGTTGGAGTACATTGCTTCTTCATGATGTGTCGTAGTTTTATTAAGTGTGACAAATGTAGCAATGAATAGTAAAACGGGTTCAAATTCGCGGTGAATTCGCCCCTTCATGTGTAATACTGTGTAACTAACTCGGACAACGAATCATGTCGTCTTTATATCAGATTGTCCACCGACCGCCGTCATCCCAGTAAGGCCGTAACAGTTGTCGCTTGCCCAATGCAGCCTATTACCATGTTCTTTATTCTTTTGCGGTCGCCGTATGCAGCATGCGAAGAATGATATTGTGTGTTTGCCGCTAACGTTACCTCACTATTTCTGATTTAGCACGGATAGACGGGAATTTTGTCGTGCGAGAGATAAACTATACCTGACACTGTCTAACTAAAGACGCCAGAAAATGACAGGTGGACTAAGCCTACAGGAGAGTAGTCTATCCTAGTCATAGTCCTAGTCCTACCTTAGTTATGATTTGAATAAGGTTTTCAGTCAGAATGGTCACTTGATTCTGTTTAAAATAATTGTTGTAACATAATTGTGACACCTTGCAAACACTTGCTTGTTTGCTTGCATGTTTTAATCACAAGAAACGAAATAAAAACGTACCACCCGAAAATGAAATAATTTTATGTATCTTTTATTTAGCTTTTTTACTGGTTTTATAGTTCATTGTATTAGTAATTAATAAAACAAATACAGCTCACGTACCCCTAAAAGAAACAGCTGGACATTAACGAAGCTTTGATTTAATGATAAGAGTGTATTAAGTAGTATAGTGTAACAGTGTTAAGTTATTTCCTGTGCTCTGAGGGACCGCCTCCTGGGGCGGCCCCCTGCGGCTACCGATGGAGGCTATCCTTCTATTAGGTTTCATACTTATTAAGAACCCACCTACTATTATTTTGTAGTTATTCACTTACACATATCCGCAGCAAACGCTCGAATTTTGAATATTCGGGGTCTTCGATAGATGGCGTTAGTGGTAAAGTTTAAAGACGACGAGTCTTTTGTTTGTTTCAAACTAGCTTCTGCCCGCGGCTTCGCACGCGTTAAATTCGGACTAACACAGAAGAGATTTCGGAATTATTATTAGGAAGCGCCCGCCAGAATAGCCAGCAGACATTAGATTTTTTCCTATTTTCTCGGCACTTATCGTCATATTTTGGAAAATTCAAACAAAATCTTTATAAATTGTAGCCTATGTGCTATTCTGATGTATAAGCTACATTACTGTAAAGTTTCATGAAAATCCATTCAGTAGTTTTTGCGTGAAGGAGTAACAAACATCCATCCATCCATCCATCCATCCATACATCCATCCATACATCCATCCATCCATACTCACAAACTTTCACGTTTATAATATTAGTAAGATGTTTAGAATTAAATGTTTAACATTTTTATTTCTTTAGTAAAGTATAGGTACTGAAATTAAGGAATTATATGTTTATTCATTAACTGGGTAAACATAATGAAGGAATATAAATCCTAAGCCATCAAACCCTTGTGACAACCTTTTTATAGTACCTATACGTTGTAAGGATTTTCCTCATCGTATATCGTTTTATCATTAGGTTTTTTGTCTGGACCCAATTTTGTTTTAATTAGGCACAACATGTACTTAAGTCTTTGGACAGCTGTTAACAAACTTTGATTACAATGTGTTCTCCTAAACGATTTAACGAGATGGCCGTTTGCTTGTCTATGATAGTGCTAGAGTAACCAAAAGGTCAAAAAACAGCGCTAACAAAGTTTTTTGTTTACATTTACAACCGCAGTGCAGTGACCTGCAAATTTATTTCCTTTCTTTCGCAAATAGTTTTCAATTCGCGCCGGTTCACGTGTTAAAACCCTCACTTGTAAATAATAAATTCGGATTCAACAGCAATGACGCCATCCCTTACTGAAAATAACAGCAGCCGGAGCATTACGAATTCTACTTTCTTGTTTGCGGTGAGGAAAAAGTGAATCAGGCCCAGACAGGCAGTAGTAAAGTTCCTCAGCCATCCCCGGCGCGAAGGAAAAATATAAATATTTTGTTTTTAAGGAAAGTGCGGGCACATCATCATTACGCGGCGTAATTTTTCTGTATGTGCCATTCACGTGCCTGTACTTTTATGCCTTTCTTTCATAAAGACAAAAGGGACTTTGAAGTAAAATCACGTACATTTTTTGCAACTTACTTAGGAGAGATTCAGCCCCTTGCCTTCCATGTTAATATTTTCTGGGAAAACATTGCGGGGACAACGCATGGAAATTACATTTAGATATTTGCTCGCAGCGCGTACATCTGAGTGTGGGTAGGGATATTATATTTTACGTGCAAGGAATGTAATATAATGTTTAGGACATTCCTCGGGCGCACTCCACTCCTCACTCGGCGTTAGGTTGCGATAATATAGGTACTCCTTTCGATTGATATGTAAATGAGTGGCTCCATTTCAATGTTTCTCTCCGAGCCCAAATCTAATTTTCTTATTTCTTTCCGTAAATGAATACAGGCAATACCGTTGCGGTAGTTATACCTATTGGAATCTTTTCATAAACAACATGTTTATTACAATTCTCGATTACGTTTGTGTTTTCACAGTAGTAGATGGAGCGTGAGGCTACTAAAATGTAATTTTATTACGAAAATCGAGTGGGTAGTCAATCGTAGGACGAGGAGCAATAAATAACACCAACGAGTCATCGTGTTCCGTTTCTCTGCCTATCAAACTGCAGTAACCCGAGATGATTGACGTCATTTAACAACCTACATTAGCAGTTACTCTCGGCGGACCCTATGTATTAGCCCATTAATGTAAAATGAATTAGATCCAGTTAATGACGGTACAGTGTTTGGAGAGCCGTACAAACATTAGACTTACTAATAAGTTCACAGGGCTGCAGCAGCCAATAGGCAATAGATGTTGCGTTTTTTTTTAGATATAATCAAGTCACTTTTAAATACTATAAAAATGCAATTGAAATCAATATTAACGTAGGTAAAAACCGCAAACATTTGTCTGGCTGAAAAAGACTGTCTGGCTGAAATCTGATTTGATTTTAAAAGTAAATTCATAAATATTGTTGATTCAACAGTAATATTGGAAGACAAGTATCAAAATTGCATAGATACAGTTCCAAGAACGTTGATACGAATACAACAAAAATATACAAGCACAAATATACTCAATACTCCTCCGAGTCAAAATGGAACATTTATTCGCAATATGTGTTGCTGAACAAGAGACGCTGTTTGTTTGTTGCCATTTATTTAAGAACAATCGTGTTCAAGCGCTCGGAAGAGACCGTCGGCAAACACGTTGTTTGAACTAAACAAATTAAAACAAAAAACCATTAAAGTTCCATATGAAGAAGTTTTTAAACATTGCGGCAGGATATTGCGTTTTAGCGTCAATTCGCTGAGCCAATGAGTGGCCAATAACCGCTCCAAACCACTGGAGGCTGGCAGGATTTCATTTTGCCTCAAGTGCTTCTATGACCTTTCACAAATCATAAAGCTCGTAAAACATTAGTTGGGAACAAATTTTGGGAAAGTTCCGTGAAAAAACCATGAAATATGAGACGTAATCGTGCATCCAAGGGCCGATGTTAACAGCCGTTTTAATGCCGTTTAAGGTTGTAAATCTATACATAGCCTTTATGGCATTCAAATGGCTTTATAGATCAATTGTCGATTTGAATAACCCAGTATCTTGTGCCAATCTTGTGCTTGCAACAAAGTGGCACTAATCGTGAGCAAACGGATCTACTATATTATGTACCTATAAGAGTATGTAGTTGTTTGACAGTTTCAGCTTAAATACGTTGGATACAAAAACGTCTACAGTTTATATTGATAAGCCAAACAGGACACATTAAATAGGAGTTTTACATAAAATTCAGCATCATTTTTTAAAACGGTGGTTAAGATGATGTTTCTTTTTATGTTTTCAAATTTTTTTTTACCTACCTGTGTAGAATGACATTTCTCCATTTCATGTACTTAATTCGAACTGTTCCTCCAAACAAGATCTTTCAAGCACGTCGGTCTATGAAGTGTAGAAAATATAGTCTGATAGCGTTTTGGTAAATATAGATATGCGCTTTTAGACAGCGGCAGCGGCCACAGATTACTTATCGTGTAACGAGATCGCTCGTGAGTCACGACCCTCGAGGGCGCTCGTTCCATGCTCATGACCATTACGAGTCTCACTTCTTCCCGATATTTCTAGCCATTACGTATTTTTGCATTAATTAGGCGGCGGAACACCGATAAATTTCAAGATACCGGTGCTTAGGAATTAAGGGTTTTCTCGGTTTATGTCGCTAGATGGGTTTATGTCGAGGCTTTAGATGTCACTTAAGCGTCTACAGGATATATGATGAGATCAAGAGGTGAAATTAAAAAGAAGATGTTTATCAAATCCAACAAGAGATATTTATAGAGATATAAGAGATATTTTTTTTACCTATGTAGAATGAATGACACATCTTCATTTCATGTAATTTGAACTGTTTTTCCAAACAAGATTTACTGATTTACTGTTGGGCTTATTAGAATGACATACCTCCATTTCATACGTGGAGGTCATAAGAGGCGATTAAGGAAAAAGGTTAGGGTATATTTTAGGCGACAGACTTAACAACCTGTCACTATTGTACCTGTCAACTTGAAAACATAAAATATGCTAAAAGTGGCTACAAAAGGTGAAGTAGTCATAGTTTTGTCCATGTAGCCTTTCGTGTGCTCTGCCTACTCTATTTGGTAATACAGGCGTGATGTATGTATACATGTATTTTTCGTAATGTAATAATTACTATGCGTCTGGGCTGGCCATTTCTGCCACTACCTTGTAAGATGGGCATTAGTTAATTCAGGTATTTAAATATTGCTTTACACAGTACAAAATTATACATTTGCTAAATACGGCCGAGCCAGCCCTAATAGAATAAGACGATGGTGAATATTATCACTTAAAAGGACATTAAAAGGCAGTTCGATTTTATAGCATGTTCATCCTCCGGGATCCGGCAATAATGTTGACGAGCTTGCTCGGTGCACTCAACGGTTTACTATGAATTTCATATAAGGCACTTATTTAATAGCGCCGGAACTTTACACTGATCGTCATACTGTTTTAATTGTAATGGATAGACTTGGTTGGCGTTTAATGATTGCGGTATTTTAATTTCTTTGATGAGAGATGGGCGAGTAGCTTTCTTAAGTAGAAACACATTTTGTAGACGTTTGAATCGCGTTAAAGTTTTGGTTCAGTCTCAAAGCAAATTTGGCTTCTTTTCACTTAATTTCGTAGCATATTAGTACGTCCTGCGTAGGGTAAAACACTCTCTGAATGAAATTAAAATTAGACTCTCATTTAAATTAAACACTTTTAGAAATATTTAAAATCTCATCAATGACGAATAACTTTTAAGTGAACCAGTAACTTTTACATAAAAACAAATTAGAAAGATTCTCGACGAAACTAAGAATCAAGCGATGGTCTTGGCATTTTAAAAAGTTAATTAAAATTACTTTTAAAAGGAATTCCGTAACCCCCCTCCCACTAATAAGAATAAGTACAGTGCTCGTAATCTCAAAGGTGAGATTATTATTCCGTCCGAGTATCTCGAGGTGACGTTTGCAGGAGAATATTTTAGTGTTTGAGGAAGTTCGGGAGTTTGTAATTAGTTTGGTGTAGCACCTAGCAGATGGCTCCACAGTCTTTGCAGTATCATCACGCGCCATAACTTTTTCATTTGACGCGTACGCGGGCAACTTTCCCATTTCTTTTTATTAACATTGGCATTGTAACGAAAATAAGAGTAGGCGTGGGTAACGAAGGTAACGAAATAATACGGCGTTGTTACCATATCAAGCGACATAAATTCGTTAACACGGGGACCTAAGTTCGTTTTTATTTTGGCATTTAGGTGGGTTTGCTTATTTTTAAAAAGGTTTCGCTTTTGAAATGTTCTCGTTGGTATTTTATCGTTAAATAATTAACGATTTAGCGTACAATGATTAGAAAGAATCTACAAGACACATCAAGAGGATAAAATCACTAGAAAAATAATACATGGCTTTGAACGTAACTCAGTTTGTTCCTAAAATTAACTCTTCAGTATTCTAGACAACGAAATGTGTGATAAACTGAATTACATTTGCCTTCCGTTCCAATAGCAACAAAATAAAACAAATGTACTTTGAAGTGTAATCACGTACCTTGGCGAAGTTACTTAGGAGAGAACCAGCCTTTGTGTCTTTTTGTATATTAATAATTTCCCGGGGCCACACACGGGGCTGTATTACATATAACTTACGTTATTTTCTCATACAAAGCTGTCAAGATTGTGAGGAGATTTTATTTTATACGTGCAAAGAATGTAATGAGTGAGGGCACAACAGGAGACGCTATGATACGTCTGCGGGGACTGGCAGGCCTTTAATTGATATGCAAAGACAGTTGGATCTGTATCAAAGAGGACCTGTTTGTGCCAGCAACTGAATAAATCTTTTTATGTATGCTTTTCTTCAAAAGCATATTTCGTATCCGATTTTGAGTGTTCCGCACATCACAAAAAAATATTGCTACTTTACCTGCCAAATCCAAATAAATGTGTGCTTTACGTTGAAGTAGAATTTTAAATTAGCCCAGAAACAAACTCTAATTGCTTTATCAAGGACAAAACGTAACTGCATTTTTTATGATTGTTATTACTCTTATTACCTACCCACTCGTAAACTATTTCATACACGCGGTTGACAGATTTTTTTCCACAGCCAAATTAAATTGGTCCTTAACTCAGTAGTCCATATTTCGGAGCGCTTTTCAAATCGTATTTGGCCACTTTGCGCTGCTGTTGTGATTTATTTCAATAATTAGTTGATTTATAATGTGCAGGGCAACCCAAGGCGCATGGAACCACCTGGAGGGAAAGTACGTTAAATATTAAAATTGGAACATTTTATTCAAATAAACTTCATTTCAATTAAAATAAAAAACTAAACTGCATTCATAAATGTTTAGACAGTTACATGGTTGAACTAGGAACTCATTTTGAGCATTTGATATATATTTTTTTAAATATGTGGAAAATAATCAAAGGTGCCCTTTTATTTCTGACAGCATAATATTTATCAATGAAGCCATGAAACCTTGCGATTACGTAAAAATCTATGAATGCGTCAACCAACTTTCATTCTCGTTTGGTTGCATTGACCCTCAGTTGTTTAACATGAACTAATCAGGTTTCCGGAACTGCCCTGTTTGTCACCGTGATTTTTCTTGTAAATTGTACTACTTTGGACGACTAAATACTACAAGAAATACGCATTCATAATTTGCAATACTTAGAAACTATCAGATTTACGCAAACGCGTAGAAGCTGTTACTGAGCCAGTGAATTCAACCTTTGGCCGCATTAACACTTGCTATTATCATTAGAATTAATGTTAAATATGACTACGAACCCGAATTTTTACTATGTAACATTTAATGTGCTATGCATACAGGAAATTATGGCAATGCCGATGCCATTAAGAAATACAGGCATGACGTTTGTGGCTGTTTATAACACAGGAAAATCTTTTTTATGCGAAAACTTGAAAATTAAGAAGTATGTCAGTGTTTAGTGTCGCAGTGCGGCGCATGCACCGACGGCGCCGCGACGCCGCTCGCACGCGACCAATTATTTAGCGCTAACAACTATTCAGCATGGACCTACTTAGGAAATTCGTTCGTAGAATGCTAATGGCTTATCGGGTTTAACATAAAGTGAATTAAGTAACTGACTGACAAGACAGACAATATGCGTCTCAAATTATATACATACATACATACAGTCACGCCTGTATTCTGAAATGGGGTAGGCAGAGCACACAAAACGCTACATAGACAAAACGATGACTACTTCACATTTTGTGGCCACTTCTAGCGTATATTTCTCAGGTTTTAAGGTGGTAGGTACAATAGTGACAGGTTGCTAGCCGGTCACCTAAATGTACCTTAACATATTTCCTTAGTCGCCTTAACTTTTATGATTTATTAGCTTGATTTGATCTAATTTCAAGCGTCTTAACTTTTATGATTCATTAGCTATGATAGACAGACAGACGGAGGAACAGAGAGCAAGGTTCCGCTAGTACAATTTCTGTTGGAACCCTTTTAGTATCGCAACCATAAACCAACAGTGTATAAAATACTTACATGTTTAGTCACTTGCCAAATATACGCGAAGTTAATTTAATTTGCGTAATATGATATTTCAAAATCGTCTGTTACTAGTTCTGACACTCAGACTAACTTGCTGCGACATATTCAGAACATCTCCACACAAGTCCGCCCTGCAGACGGCGCTCGAGTGTGTCTTGCATATTTGTGGAACTCCATTATCTGCGTCTGACCGCCTGCTTTGCCGCTTTTGTCGTAATTGGCTAGATTTAGCTGGTACTGGACAAAATTACGCAAAATTTAGTGTATTTATTACAGTCGAGCAAGTTTATTGCGATCGCAAACTACCGTTGTGGTTTTGCTAATGGCTACCAAAGCATAAAAGTCAAAACGTATTATTTACCAGAATTATTTCCAAATGTCAAATTTATACTAAATCAACCCTAGCCAACGAAACAATCTCTTGTTTCTAAATGAGTGCGATGGAGTTGATGAAACAGGTTTTAAAGTTCAATTAATTGTTTTTAAACAAGTGCCCGCATTCGAACTTTACACACGAATCAAAAGAGCTCCCACTTTAAATAATCGTGTTTACGTTACTGCAGAGCGTTACACTTCATTATAATGTAATCGTTGTAGACGAAGTGCATTTAACCATTATACTGTGTAAAAAAAGTATCGAAAAAAGATTACATTTAAAAAATATCACCCTGGCGATCACTTTCGTTGTCGCGCGAATGGCAATTGGCTCCGTGAAATCAGGCCTCCTGGGCGCTTGGTAATCAACCCAGAGAATGTTCGAATTTAACGTAGACTCCTTTTTGTAAGGAATAAAAAGATTCCTATCATGAAGGAGACGCCGTTATAAGGGTAAGGGGGAATTCCAATTTGTGATGATTCTAGTCCAAAATTAACATAAGCCTAGTTCTCTCCGCCAGGGATGACGTCGTGTCTTATGCTAATAAAACTATCGCACATTGTTAAGCCTCTTGATTTCAATAAAAACTTGGGTCAAATTATTTACGGATCGCTTTCATCACGCGCTGAAGTTTCAAACTTCCGATAGTTCCTGGCAAAAGTTCGTAACTATTTATTGATTTATTGGCAATCAAACTTGAAGAAAAATATGGAAATCACAGCTTCATTATGCGTTTAACCGTTGCCGTGAGAATTGGTTGTCGCTTTTTCGTGTTATGTTCCCGTAGCTCGCTGTGAGTCTTTCCGCTTGGTTTTTCTCAGGAAGTTTTAGAAGTTTAAAAATAGCTGTATTTAGGGCGCTATTATCCAGCTTCTGGCATCCGTAAGGTACGGTTAGCGTGTGTCAGGAGGCAAGAGGGAGCTCTAAACTCCGTCAATTTACGCGGTCGGCCCACCATTACGATTATGGAGTTATGGCGGGCACTTGCCGAGATTCGCCTCGAGTGCCTTCACTCTAGATTTGCTATATCAACATTTAACTGATTGTGAGTGAATGAGATACTTAAGTGATTAGATTATTCGGTACATACTTACTTACATTAGTGTACCTATGTACATACGTAACAACACGCGTTTCCGAATTGGGTCGTCGGTAGAGCAGATGAAACGTTGCACGGTGAAAACCATGACTATTTCACGTTTATTAGCTACTTTTTGATAGATAATAGTGATACGTTGCTAGCCTATTACCTAAAGCAAAAAAAGGAAGAGAATTTGAACTACCCTGGTTCTCTTCTTTTCTTATAAGAAGAGAAAGAAAGCAAAAATAACATGGTAAGAAAGGTATGTTTTAGCCGACGGGCTAAAACACCTCGTTTGTCTAACTTAAAATCTAAAAATGTGCTGAAGCGAAGCGTGGAAGCCAGTCATGGTTTTGTCAACGTAACGTTTTGTGTATTCTGCTATCTCATTTGCGACCAAAGGCATGATGTTATAATATATGTGGACGTTAAACAAGAAAGAAAATGAATCTATACGTATAAATTACTAACTTTATTAATAATAACGATATAATTATCACATTATAATTTAGGCAAATGCAACAAAACACAATAATAATTTGAGTGATCATTGATGCATTTGCCATAAAGTACTCGTATTAAAATGCTATCGAAGTGCGGCAGTAAATCCGGAATTGAACAGATCTATTAAATTATAAGGTTATTTATTCATAAATAGGGGCTCAGGCGTGCCGTCATTTATTTAATTTACATACAATGCTGGCCTGTGATGTGCTCCGCGAGTCGGATAATCGCACAAATGACTTTTCGAACTCTGTTGGATGGTGTTATGCACGATGGATAGTAGCTCATATAATAAAATTGCTGTAGGAAGGTCTTGCTTGATTATCACAACTATAAACATATTCACATACATAACCATACACAGACATCACGCTTGTTTTACCAAATGGGTAGGCAGAGCACGGGAAGCGTCGCTCCAAGCCACAACTATTTTGCATTTTGTAGCCACTTATATCATAATTTTAGATTTTAACATAGTTGAAAGAGGTAGGTACAAATAGTTATTTACAGGTAGCTAGCCTACAGTATATGTAAACCCATTTCTTTGTTGCCTCTTACGACATCCGAGGAAGAGGTTTTATTATAAATCCGACACCAAAAAACACTCTACTTAAAAAAAGGGTTGAAATATTATACTTTAATTATTGACGGCAGAAATACTACATACACACATATTCTCACGCCTGTATTCCCAAAAGGGGTAGGCAGAGCACATGAATTCAAAAATCCAGTGCCAGTTTAGCAATTTCTGGGCAACCTGATGGTTAAACGTGATATCGCAGTGACAGGTTGCTAGCCCATCGCCCACAATACACTAACCCTTTCCCAGAGTCAACTCTTACGACACCCACGGGAAGAAAGGGGAAGGTGCTATTCTAACCCGGCACCACACGGGAAAACAAATACTATAATATCATAAAAATTACCTTATATGACCCAGAATCTTCAAAAATAATCAGCGTTCAATTTCAATCAAAACATTCATTATGCTTTCAGTCCTTGCCTTTTTAGGGTATATTTAACCAAGCGAAAATATAATTTAGTCTCGAAATTACCCGTCACTTTTACCCGACTTCTTCATATGAAAAAAATATTTACTCGTGAGTAAACTTATTTATTCCAAGACTATTTTTTACTCCCCTGTGGTTAAAACCATCCTTAGTGTTATATTTTTAGTGTTCATTATAACTTTATCTAACCGTAGTTATCAGATACTTAGATCAAGCTAGAACTAGCCCGGATAGCCCCGGCGTTGTTAATGCTCCTGTGCTCAACATCCTGGGGACGATTTATCACGCCCTCATTTTATACGTCCTCATAAGACGATAACAAATGATTTTAATTAAGAAACATTAATTTCACCTTGCTTTGCTTTACTGGTAAAATTTTATAAAACCTAGGATATTTAATCTAATAACAAGGTAAATCTGGATAATAAATAAAGGAAAGTGTTGTGATTTCGTCTAAAGTAGATGTAGAGTAGGTAAATCGACCCTGACGTTATCAATATTTTTGTACCTATTTCTCTTGTAATTCTGCTCAAACCGATATTTTAAGCTACTAAACCGAAACGAAATAAGAGTATATTTTTTTAACTATCAATGATTATTATGTCTGTGTGATGTCAGATTTAGATTTAGTTTAGACGGTGGATGTGGTAAAAGGCTAGGCGATGACTGACGATATAGGTTAAGGTATGTTTTAGGCGAATGTTATCGACCTGTTGAATGCTATCGATGTGTTGTCAGAGAAAAGTGCTTTTTTTGACGTGACAACGTCTTATAATTCGACGGAGCCGGCTGCACGCACGAAAAAACATGACGTATGCGGCGTTACCTCGATCTGAGGCGTTCCATTAAACCAATTACATTGCAGAAAGTTTATCAGAATTTCACCTCTAATTCTCAACCTTCGATACAGTTAGTAGAGCGGTGGACTGTAGAGGAATTCACTGTCATCCATAGGTCACTGGTTCAAATCCGGTTCGAAAGAGTTCTTTTTGTATTTTTTAATGCATGCTATATAAAATATGTTAATTTTATTATAATATTGAATGAATATACCATAGTAATTCATTCAAAATCAAGTCAAATCAAATCAAAATTTTCTTTTGAAACGGGAATCATTCCATCAGTATTTTCTTATGACATTGTCACGTTCAACCATCGTCCGTAAGCCAATTTTACAGACAACCGATTATTTTCTGTATGACCAATTGACATCCATCAGAGCGATGTGCACTTCTTGCATACCGCCGTCCGCCGGCCGCGAACGAGAGCGGGGAGCATAGAACTGGTAAATGGAATGAAAACATTCGAGTTTCGTTTTCATTCATTTAATTAGCCGGAGTTTTAAGCGGCGCCTCTGTGTCGCTTTGCGATCTCGCCATCCATTTGGATTTTACGCTGGTACTTTTAACGTTCCAGTTTTGGAATTTAAGGTTAGTAGTGTTCGAAAATATTTCTAGAGTTACATCTAGTCACGTCATGTTACGATTTTATGTTGAACTAGCGAGCGGCCGTTCCCAGCTTCATACGGGTAGACATTTCTTTTATAGGTACTTCAACATTTAGGTTTTATATATTGTAGCCTATTGTACTCGCAGCAATCTAAGGCTGAAGGTTTTTTTAACTAATATACATTTTTTTCATTTATTATGCTATTGCAATATCATGTTAAATGTTTATTGATAGATGAATATACCCGTGTGGTGCCGGGTTAGAACCCGTGTGGTGCCGGGTTAGAATAGCGCCTCCCCCTTTCTTCCCGTGGGTGTCGTAAGAATCGACTCTGGGAAAGGGTTAGTGTATTGTGGGCGATGGGCTAGCAACCTGTCACTGCAATATCACGTTTAACCATCTGGATGCCCTGAAATTGCTAGATGTGGCACTGAATTCTTGAATTCATGTGCTCTGCCTACCCCTCTTGGGAATGCAGGCGTGATGTATGTATGTATGTATGTATGAATATAAAACTTAAATAAAGTAAATTAAGTCATTCAACTACAATGCCATGAATAGACACAACTAAGTTCTTATCTAAATACATATAAGATCTTTTTGTGTTTCTTAGACGTAGAATGAATGAAATACATACTTTTGCTGTTAGTGTATATCATTTAGACTAAAATTAGTAATAAAAACCCCAACACTGAGTTAGTTACCTATAACCCGATAACGTAGTAATATCTCTAAATGCAAACAGCGATGTAAATAAAGCGCGCTGCAGATTCATTCCCGCAGTTGATTTGTACTGCAGATACGAAAACACTGACCGACGGGTTCAAATGGTTCGCGAAGGGTTCCGTACAGCCATATTGCTTGGTAAGCAACGGACTCACATAATACCACCTGAAGAAATGCAGTTATTTTTTCAATTAATACATATTTTAGAGATCTTTGTTGCTTATAATGCTGTTATAGTTTAGTTAATTTGTACTAAATTGTAACAATAAAAATAAAATAATGTAATTTAAAAACTATAGTTACCGGCATATAACTTAGCATAATTTTTGTAGTGGAAGTAAATTCGTGCATAACTTTTTCCAGGAAAAATGTACTAACTTAATTTATTAATAACTAATGTAATTACCCCCACTGCAAAAAGTCTGGCCAAGTTTGATATCGATATCGAAGACCACTACTATCAGCACCATTTTCCTTCTTCTTTAAATTTCTTAACCTTTTATAATTAGATCCTTTATTGCACAAAACATTTTCTTAGAAAAAAAGCAAAGACAGAAAGAGGCGTAAATGCCCTAGGGGTGTACAAAAGGCAATCCACGCCCCCACCGACACGTGGCTAGTTACAGAACAAATTAATAGAAGTGGCAATTTTCCTCGGCCAAAATTAATATGAAAATCAATTGAAACAAACGACCTGATATTTTTGTTAGTTGCAGTAATGGAAATTTGAATGAACTTCCTCCACTACGCGAACAGTTTTGCGGGACGGGTTTTCAGTGCGTTATTCCACTTTATTAACTTAACGAGCAACTGCTGAAGCTTTACAGGAATTTTAGTACAACATATCTTTACCCAATAGATACTATCGTACCTACCGTAGGACGATCGACGGATGTGTGTACTTACACGGAAATAATTTTTTGACAATATTTCCCGAATTCCAGGAAATGCTCAAACAAAAAAACGACACCGTGTGGTGTAGGTACATGGCACGGTTTACGCATTTTCGGGAATAAAAGAAGTCTATTTTTTAATCCAGGGTGTATACTAAACTTAATCAAAATTAGTCCAGTCGTTTGGGTGTGAAGATTTAACAAACATACACATACAAAATGCATTGAGAAAATACCCTCTAAATTACAATAGTTACGTTTTTAACGGCGTTTATTTATAGCCTGGTCGCATGATATAAAGTTTCACTTGTATGAATACCTGAGGAAAAGGTAATTGATATTTAGATGTTTCATTGGAATTTACTTTGAAACCCGCCCTAGACGCCAGCGACTTGGCGTAGTATTTGTCTATTAAAAACAATTGTGCAAACGTACCTACACCGTATACAAAATTTAATTTATACCATCCATTTTTAATTTTAATTTATACCACCGTATACAAAATTTAATTATGGACAGGTTACTACGTCACCTAACCTCTAAACAGTTTTATACCTAATTTCGTTGAGACAAAATTAGCTTACATACAAGATGATGTTTGGTTTACCATTCCATCGTTGAAATAAGTATCACGTAATATATATGTAGATCAGTTACTTTTAAAATATTTTTAAATTTGTCACGCTCACTTCCGTTAATTTCTAATTGGTCGCTAACCGCTCCCAATCTTTACGCCAATTGTTTGTGCAAGGGTTTATAATGGTACTACAATCCTAAGCTGTTCAGTATCAAACAGAGCACGATTAGTGCTCTGAATTGTTCACAAAACTCGGTATGTCCATTTTGTGAAGTTGAGTTATCCAAAAAATTTCAACATCTTATTGTACTGTGTCACTAATTTATCATGCTATTAATGTTCTCTCTCCTGAGTGTGTTGTTAGCACATCTACACATCTGCAAAAAGGGTGAGATCTTGTAAAATGTTCCGTTGTTATTTTTCTTAATAAACTTGTAGATATTAATTTATTCTGACCACTAAACAGGGATCAAAATCCTAAATGCTTTCAACTCATTTTGCTTGAAACAGATAAAGCATATCCGCCAGTCGCTGAGTTTCAAGAGGGCGCCTTACCTGACATTTTAGTGAAGTAATTGCAGAGTGACAGCAACATAAAACCATATTAAAGTGACTAATCTAATAATTAAAGTAAGTCAACTTTTAACTCGTGCCTGTTGGATATCGATGAACCATATTCAGACAAAATGTCAAACCCATTTATACTACCAAATGACATTTCAACTGAACTGTGAACGATTTGCCTTGAGTGCTACTTTAGTGCTACTGGCTACTGGAAATGTGTGACAACAATAAAACTCATATTTGCATGATAAATTAAAACCTGTGCCTATTTTTAACCGACTTCAAAAAGGAGGAGGTTCTCAATTCGACCTAATTTTTTTTATTTTTTTCTTTTTGTGTGTATGTTACTCGATATCTCGAAAACCCGTGGACCGATTTTCAAAATTTTTTTTTAATCGAAAGGGTATAACTCGAAATTGGTCCTATTGGCACGAAACCAGGATCTGATGATGGAATCTTGGAGAAATCGAGGGAACTCTTCAAATTTTATATGGAGATGTACGGCGTTCTTGGTAATTTGTTGATGAAGTCAAGATTTTACATTGAGTAAACAGAATACTTTTGAAATATTGCTAATTTGAAGTCGGTTTTTTTTTGTTTAAAATTATTACTTAGTTATAGGCATCAACAGATGACCTAATATAAATTTTATTTATTTATTTTGAATTTGCTTACCTAGTATGCTTGTACCACAGTTTATTTAAAGTTCACATTCGTTTAGTTACTCACGTTTTGATCCGATATTTTCTCAAAGTATTGACTAAATGTGGGCTTAGAGACAACGGTAGACGCCTTAAAGGTTAGCTACCTAACATAAAATTATCAGCAGCTCAGTATGTGTATGTGTCTAGTCATTATCGTATTTAGCCCGTGCTGAAAATTACCTATGCTAACATTACTAATAACGTTCACAATGAAGCCCACTAGTCCGATTAAAAAACACTATAAGGCATAATAAGGGCTAGTGTTTAGAAGGCTGGACCCTTGGGATAGCGAGTGGCTAATATAATCCATTAGCTAACTGTTAAACGCATGCCCAATTTAACTATGCCTTCATAATACGCACATATACAATAACATTATTGTTTTGGATTAGTTAGGAACTTTCTGTGAACAACACAATCTGGTCCCGTTAATATCCAGTTCTTAATTGGCTACTTGCCCTGTTTAGTCAAATCAGCAATTAAAAAAAAAAACAATTCGTGTTTCGGTGTCAGGTTTAGAATAACACCTCTTCATTTCTTCCGTGGATAGCGAAAAGTCAGTTAAAGAACTAGCCTAAGGCATATTTTAGGCGCCAGGCAAGCAACCTGTCATTATTGGACCTTTAATCCTAAAAACTCTCCTAGAAATGGCTACGAAACGTAAATAGTCATGATTTTATGTAGCTTTTCCTGTGCTCTGTCTATCCCAATAGGGAATACAGGCGTCATGTGTGTGTGTATATACGAGTATGTTAATTTAAAACTATAATGACACTTTTACAGTATTCAAACCCTAGATTAGATAACTGATGTAGGCTGCTAAATAGATTTTAGATACATATTTATTGATATCTTTTTAGTAAAACTGAGTAGCGATTTACTTACTTCTTTTCTTATTTAGGTATGTACTTCTAGCGAAAAATGCATGTATGGCCAATTGGCCAAGGACGTAGCTTTGTATCAATGAGAGCCTATTTACTATAGCCTCGATAAAATTTATTTATAGGTAAGTACATAAAGTTTCATATAATTATGCCTTGTTTTATAAAATGAGTGCTAAAAATAAAGCTAGTGATTTTGAATGCTATTTCGTTGGTGTAGAATTCGTTTACAAAAATTAGCCGTCATCGTTTCCCAGGACTCCTAGTTCAGCGCTTGACGCCTGAAAGGTACCAAAAAGACAGGCAGACTGAGTTTCTTTCGCATTAATTTTGTTGTACTTGTAGTAAAACAGGGATCTAGTCTTATTACGCCGGAAGCCACGATACCGTCGTAACGCCGAGCGATTAATTACCAATTCAAATGTTCAGGTAATAACGTAAGTGATAGAGAGGCACGTATTCCCGGGCGAGAACGATTCAGCTTCAATTAGTAACGCCGTCGATTCGTTTTATTTATTCAGAGGGAATAAAATGAAAAAGAAAATATACTCTGGGAGATAAACATTCATACGAAGGTGAAGTCTTGTAAGGCGCTGCGCTCACCGGGAAGCTGGCTTTTGGTTCAGATAAGGTAGAGGATTGATAGCAGTACCTCTATATAGTAATAAACAGACAGCCCTAATAATAATAGTAAGCACAACATCTCTTCGTTTTTTCCGTGGATGTCGTAAGAAATGACTAAGGAAATAGGTTTAGAGATGTTTTACCCGTGACTATTATATTTCTTTCATCTACGTTTAAACATACATTTTGCTAAAACAAGTTACAAAGCGTGAATGTCATAGTTTTGACTGTGCTTGGTAGAGATAAAAAAATTGATCTAATTAGAGTCCAGTTTCACTATGCAGATATAGGAGGCAAAGTAAATTGGACTCTTTCTTGAGGGGACTCAACTCTTTCAGAGTTGTTGGGAGAGTCCTCTGCTCAACTACTAGCTTCCAAAACCGATATTTGGCTGTAGAGAAACATAAAGTTTTTTTTTAATAATCCGACCCTATAGGAATTCGGCGTGGTGTGTGGTTAAAGCTTTATACAACCGCGGTGTATATCGCAGCCAAATGGGCATTTGAGAGGCCGCGGCGCCAGCCCGGGGGCCACATACGCTGTATATTTACCCGCTGATGCAATTTCAGATTTTTCCCGCCATCCAGTGTTCCCGGCAAAACCCTCTATAATCTAACCTAACTTTTGTATGGATATAAAAACTTCCCCAGCACTTGCGGCGTAAATATTATCCTTGAAAATTTTCCTCGAAAAAGGTGAAGTTAACGAAAATCCTAAAACCTCTAACACGTCTAGATAACGCACACAGATATGTCGAGCGCGTCAAAGAATAAGCCGATCGCGCAAAGAGACGCGATACGCGAATAAGACGTTGTTATGTGAAATATGTGCGTAGGATCGTGAGGAGTGTGGAAAATACATGCTTATTTTTACGTATAGCTTAATTTAGGCATTTGTCTGAAGAAATTATTGCCGTCTAGCCCCATAAATAGAGTATGAGATAGCGTTGGCCTAGCGCCGAATGAAGACATAGCACATTCTGTATTGCCTGGATATTGCTTGTTCGGCCTCGAAGGCTGGCATGCTTAGACGTTTGGATGTACCTTATGTGTAATAACTTAGCACCGTATTTGTTGAGGAATCAAGCTAACTTCCAACATTCTGTCATAAATTCGGTCTCAGGAATTAGTGTATGTATGGGAAAGCACTTCGCTACGAGCTACGCGCTACGGCGCTCCTCGTAGCACTGATTCGTAGCATAACTTTGTAGTCAACAAAAGAAAGATTATTCGTCGTTGTAAGCTATTCTAACAATAGGTCTATGAACTCAAGTATTATTTTTTATTCGGTTCTCTAGTGAATTAGAGACTTGTTAGTAATTTTTATTTGAAATTATGTGAAAATATCTATACCTTTTAACACGTAACTTAAACATCGTGCGTTTATTCACAAACGGGGTAGACAGAGCGCATATAACGACAGACGATGACCATTTCACTTTTTGTGGCCACTTCTAGCAAAATATTTTTTTTTAGGTTTTGAGGCGGCAGGTACTTACAATAGTGACGGTTGCTAACCTGTTGAAAAATTTACCATAACAGAAATGTCATTGCCATGCTAGAAGTGGCGACGAAACGTGAAATAGTCTGTCTACCCTATCTGGAAATACAGGCATGATGTGATTGCCATTAAGAGCGTGCAAACAAAATTCGGTGATTTTGATGTTTTTCAAATGCTTTAGAAAGCTATAAATCCTTAAGTTTTTAAAGAAAAACTACTGTAACATATAAATAAACTCTTTTTCTAGGGATTAACGGAAAGAAATATTTTATTAGCAACACAGATTTCTTTTACTTAGCCAATTTGTTGAAGGGTTTTCACAAAAATACGCGTCAGAGCTGTCTTTCACTTGAAAATTTTCCATTAAAATTTACCATAAACGATATAAACTTGTTATTATCTGATAGACAATATAGTCTACTGGGGATTAACGGATTAACATGAATCAAATTATTGGTTTTTATTATTCAAATATCATTTTACTTAATTTGAAAGTTGAACCATTACTTTATTTTTTTTCTCATTGATTTTAATGTAATTACAAATGAAACAATTTTATTGTAAATTTACAGAATATGTTTAGTCTAACCATATTTTTTTCATGGCTAAATATGAGTTAATTTACATTTCACGATTTTTTAAACATTGGTCCAAAACCACTAAGCTCAGGTGGGGGAAGAGAAACGCAGAGATAAGAGGGCTCTACAGACCATAATCACTCATAACTCGACGAGTTATGGTCTGTGGTGCCTCTTACCCCTGCCCTGCCCCTGAATTTCTCTTCCCCCACCTGATCTTATATTACGTACGTAAAAAATGTGTGCGCCCTCTTAAATGACTCAGTCATGACATGCTACTTCATATCTATTCACGAAACTTGTAGTGCAAGTGTGCACAGCAACAGACAAAAATTACCGAACCTTTTCCGCCAAGGGCTTAAAACAGCCTTTTTAACCGACTTCAAAAAAGGAGGAGGTTCTCAATTCGTCGGGATCTTTTTTTTATACATCGTAATCTAATAGGGGCGGTTTATTCTTTGCCGCCAGGTAGCGGCTCCGTAGGGGCCGCGCCAATCGTAAAGAATCGCTCGGGCGGCACTAAATGTCAATGTACAAGGGCAAAGACGAGCCCTTACCTATCGCTACATTATTACATTTTACTATACAACTTCTGTATACACTTTAAGTTTGAATAGAAACCAGGATAAACCTTTTTCTGATAGCCTTTCTAAGGTTGAGGGCTATAAGTTATGTGTTGTATTTTGGTGGGCATGTGGAGTACGGCATAGTTTTTAATTGGATAAGGCTCGAATTTTCTTGGCTTAAAATTGGTGGAAGTGTTGATAAATATCAAAAGCAAAGCAATATAAAAATACCTGCTTGGACTTTTTTGTGAATATTAAAAAAAGAACTCTACAGTAAAACTTGACCCTGTATGTAAGCCCCAATCCCTCCTTATTACGATGGTCTTTTTCAATATGTAAGTACCGCGAGAGTCAATCATATTAAAAATACGAATAACTACGGACTACAACGAAACATGTCGACCGAAACTCGATTTAAGACGTGAGTTATCCGTATTTGCCACTGTGATGGTCTTCTGTTAACTAGCTAGCTTAGCTAGTAATGTACAGCTATTTGATTGGTAAAATCATTATTAGTTTGGCCTTTATTGCAACCGTCGCACTTCGCATTTGATGCCCATTCACGATTAGTAATGACCTATATTCACGCCAAAATCCGATCACAGTTTGCATCAAATACAAACTAGTTTCAATGCAAATGTCCGCTCACATCATTAGTTAATGGAATAAAAACCTTTAAATCAAATTGATTTTAAAACCAAATTAAAACACACCCTATCGCATCTCTAAGCCCAAAGTATCGGGAACAAAAAGGGCTTAATTGAAAACCCTATGATTTCTAAAGATAATCCTGGCGCCCGCATCGATGATCGCGCGTTTCCATTAAATCTCTGATTTTCCCGTTAATGTGTGTAACAAAAATAACCCGTTGTTTTCCTCAGAACGCGTTAAGCCTCCGATATTTGGGTATCAATTATTCACGGCTGTCATCGCTAACGAGAACTCAATTTACTTAGCTCTGTAAATGGTTTTGAATTTTGTATATTTCCATTGAATATTTTCCGTGAGTATTTTCCGATCTACCCAAATGTGTCAAAGTTGTAACTAAATGCATTTAATTCCATTATTTAGTGTAGTTTTTGAGCGTGGAAAATTTGGTGCTCGCGTGGAGAATTTGGTTGTCGGGGCTCAAACTATTTTTGTTTAAATATTTATCAGAAGTTCAGTAATTAAAGCAAAAAGAGGTAATGGACATATAGTAGTAGTATTACCATTGCTTTTACAGTATAACTTAGTTGGGATTATGGCTATTTAGTAAAGTCAGGCATAGCAAACGTGAGGGTAGACAAAGATCAAAATCACCGAAATAAGTTGCCTTTTTGATGAATATTAACAAACTAAACGAACAAATCGGTGCTTTAAATAGAATACAAAACCATGATGGATTGTTGGATAATGATATCGCAAGCACACTCATTATTTGCACTTGCACCTTTTAAAAATAAAACAGTAACTGTTTTCCGAGTGAAATTATTTAAACAAAGATTTTTTCCACTGTTCAGTTACTGAAGGTACCGACCGCCAAACCGGAATGACCTTCTTGAAATCATAAAATTTTACGGTCGCTTTTTTATTAATAGTTTCACCAAAGTTCTATTTAGCTTTTACCTTTAATATTTTTTTATGGACGGCTCATTAAGCATTTTGTGCAACAAACGATCAACTCCGATTACGAGGGATTCACATTGATAAACTGTCCATTGCACTTGTTTAAGCTGTGACAGGCCATCAAATAGCTCGTGAGTCCGCAACTTCGTATGAAAGGGTAAATGATTCCAGCATAGGGAATAAATGTCAGTAAAAATAGTCTTTTAATCCCTCCGTCGATACCTGCCCGCGACAGGCGGATTAATATCCACCCTCGTTTCTCACTGCGCAGTCTATACTGACTCAGTTTTCTTAGTCATTATTTTGTACGTATTCGTGCAGAAAATGATACTTTTTGCGGTAAGTGTAACAGCATAAGACTTAATGTTTGTGACTACTTAGATAAAAGTCGGTTGAAGTGTGCCTAAATAAAACGCAGCAATAGTAGAAGCTTACCTATACTATTATGATTTATGTTCGCGAAGGTTCTCAACTACATTTCGATAACATAGCAAGTAGCCGTCAAAGAGTTTCCCTTTTTCTCCGTAGCTCTTCCTACTTGTGTCACGCGTTTCCCCTTTATTAAATTTATTAGAGTTGTGTTCGGTAAATAAGTGGAGCGAAAGGTAACGGTATTCGTCCGCGCCCGCCTCGCGTGAGTCCCCGAGGTGGCCGGGCGAAATGCTAAGCCGATTCAAGTTATTGTCGACGCCGTTTTGTGAAGTCATACGGGAATGCTGAATGTTATTCAGATAAATTCTTTATAGAGTCACGTAATTTTCGTTTTTTACTGGAAAAATACCTACAATTCGAAAGAAAAAAAGGAGCACGACACAGTACCACTGACACTCAAACATTTAAAGCGCTCAACAACCTCAAAGCGTAACTCAGCCAATCAATAAGTTGCCAGAAATAGTTTGCGATCTTATTATCGATGCCACGAAGATGTCATGCATTCAATTTTACGACCTTGTTCGTATTTAATAAATATGTCGGTCTTTTCCGACCCCAAATTTTACGACTCCACAATAAAACATGTCTCGGCATCCAAATTTATATGCGTACATAAAGTTTTATATCCGCGCGACTTGCACCGGTGGAGGTTTCCTAATTGTTACCGGTCATGAACCGAGACGGGCTGAGCCAGGCTTCATGAAAATTCAAACGCTGACAAATAATTGGCATCGCGGCAACCCGGCTTGTTTTCGATTAATAACGAAAAAGTGTCCACGGTCGACCTCCACGAGTCAAAACAAAGGCGAAACTTAAAAAACATCACAGTCCAGTCGACTAATAAAAAGCTTTCCTGGAAATAGACGTCCGTATAAAGATGACCTTTCTAATGATGTAATTTGTACCCGTATAATTCCGCCGTTCCGGCCCGGTGTCGACATGAACCGCGTCTTAAGATCTGTTTATTTTGTATCAAATCTGCGGCCGAAGCCCGGAGCCATTACGGCGGGGCTGGCGCGGCACACGTCGGCCTCATAAACTGCACAGAAAAAGCTTTATTTATTCGAGACGAGGTGATTGCGAGTGACTCACTTATTGACTTTTTGTCGTTCCGATTAATCATGAGCGCGGAATTTTTCGGGGCGCGCCTGAAATAATAAACAGTGGGAAATTTCATTTCGGTAATAGCGTTTCCCTAATTGCGTATGCAGCAATTATCTGGCGGACGTGTTGGGCGAACGGTTATCGGCGGTAATGCGAGGCTGCGAGTTAGCGCAGTCTCAGGTGGCTGCGGCGGCCGGGCCCACGACAAGATTGTGCGGCGAATCTACATTTCCTTATTGTTCTGCTTTGCGTTATTAAACATACCGGGGTATTTCGTTTGTAGAGGTAAAACATAAAATAACTATCAGGTGGAAAAAAAGAACTGTCTTTCATCTTCTATCTCTATCCAGTTGGATAGATCCAAAAAGTTATTGATGAATCTTGATATAAAAAATTTACGAAGGTAGTGTAAGTAGGTCAGGGTGGGCAAGATCATCTAGAAGGTAAGACCGTCTTGTTCATAACTATATCTTTCTTTATAAAACTTGTTCGCCATTTTAGGCTCGGTCGGTAAAATGTTCTTTGTTTTCGTTCAAATAAACTGTAGATACTAGACATTTTCCCATCCCATTCCAGATAGATAGAAAAGATCTTACTTTATTCAAATGAAGAACCTGTCTTAAAAACGTACATTTGAAGTACCTAAAGTTCGAATACAATACATAAACCCTTCATTTGGGTTAGTGTAATAAATACGTACAGTAAGAAACTTAAATGACAATTGACAAAAATACGGCACGGCAGAGCAGACGAAACGATACTTATTCAAAACCATGACTGTTCGCACGATTCGCAGCCACTTCTAACATATTTTTAGGTTTTTAGAAAACAAATAAAATAGTAACAAGACGCAAGTCTGTCGCCTGAGTCATACCCAAAACCTTTTATTATTATTCGCCTATTACGACACCTCCAAAAGAAATGGAGAGGTGTTATTATAAACCCGATATTACCCGTGTGGTGTCGGGTTTAGAATAACACCTCTCCATTTCTTCCATGGATGTCGTAAGAGGCGACTAAGGACATAGGTTAAGGTATACTTTAGGCGACAGGCTAGCAACCTGTCACTATTGTACTTGCCACCTCAAAACCTAAAGAATATTATGCTAGAAGTGGCCACTAAACGTGAAATAGTCATTGTTGTGTCTATGCAGCGTTTTGTGGGCTCTGCCTACCCCGTTTGGGAATATAGGCGTGATTTTATGTATGTATGTATGTATGTATATTATTCGGTTTAGTTTAATTTTTAAGACGCATTTAACTAGTTCCTTGCACTTGTTTTGTTTCCGTACTTGATCTCCTGACATCTCTAACTGTATACATATTTTTGTCACAGTGGCCGTGTAGGTTTCTTTGTTGCCAACTGTACAAGCCACAAAAGGAATCTTAAGACAAAAGAGGAAACCATTTTAACGATGAACTCTCGGCTAAGTGGCGATGCAATCAATCCTTAACACAGCACGTTGCACTAATCAAGAGATTAGCACTCACCCAGCTGGGTTCGGAGAGCACGTGGCGTGTTGCTTCCTTTATTAAACGTACCATGTCGAACATAAAAGTCTAGAAACGGCTTTGTTTTCTTTTAATTGCAGGAAAACTGTTTATTACGAAGGAGTTTTGTTAATAGCATTTCTGGTCAAAGATTAATATATTAAGAATAAAGGAAAATAAACGGATCTACTCACGTTTTTATAGTCGTTACAAGTCAGAGAGGACCGCTTTGACAAATATTTGTATGTACATATGCAAACTTACAGTGAACCGAAAGCATGATCAATGACTTGAAGCCATGCGTCACCGTAGAACTTTTTCAAACGGAAACTTCCCATTCCACTTTTCCTTATTAGTCAATGAGTTGCTAAGATGTTTATTGTGAAATTATTATTTGGACGCTCATGAATTGAAGCCCTTGATTTCCAGCTGATCTATTTATTAACGTTGTACTCACGGCACGTATTTAACTTTTCTGGTTACATGACTAAGTGATCCACAGCTATTTCCGGATCCATTATTAAGCTATTGTGCAGATAAGAATAGCTGAAATGAGTCACAACGAGTCATGTTTTAATCAGTCATTTTCAGGTCACTTATTTCCATTAATATCACTGCCGAAATTGTATTTGGTGATTCATAGTGTATTTCCTGATATGTTACGTCAACAATGCTCCTACGGCAGCTATTTAAAAGTATAAAACTCGTAAAAGTGTGAGTACTAGGTACTTGAACACGTATGGTTTCGTAGGGAATAACACTTCTCCATATCTTCCGTTGAAGTCGTAAGATGCGACTAAGGAAAATAGATTAAGGTACGTACTTTTTAGTCGACGGACTAGCAACCTTTATTTTTATTTATCTATTTTATACCTTATCTTACTTAAATGCTAAATATTTACTAACAATAGCTGCGTAACGTCAAATAACAGTATTTGTTTTGTCTACGATGTTAATTAGTATTTACAGGCTTTTCGATTTAAAGTATAAACACTAAACTCACTTTCAGCGAGAACATTGCAACACTGATTTTTCTCGACTTACCGGTTTAAATAGCGAACTGATACAAAATAAGACACTTATTTTCAGCAATAAAAACGCAAAAACTAAAATTACGAGTCATTGTAATTTTACTGTCTATTTCGTAGGGCTTGAAACGATTTCTGGGAATTTTGCGAGGGGGAGGAAACGCCAGACTCTGACTCATACAACCTCTATACGAGAGTGATTTACTAAAACTGAAAATGTTAAAAGTTTTGTCATTGAATTTTTTTAACTTGCTTTGGTAAAAAAAAGACCCAGTCAACTGCAAACACTTTTATTGAAATATAATGGATACCTCACGTCATTATACTGAGATTAGCTCGACACGTTTCAGGCGAATTCGTGACCCGTCATTGGGAGCAACGGACAGCCACCCGTGCGGGTAGCGCGCTGCGTCACGTGGCGCGTTGCTTCTGATGATGGGCCACGTATTGGGCCGTGTATCCTGTTTATATAATTGAGACTCATGATAGTTATACAAAATTTTTAAATATTTTTTTACATGTGAAAAAAACTGCAAAACAGAATAAATCTTAACTGATTATATGATATCAAACACCAAAACAATCCAGGAGGAGCTTACTGTAGACTCTATTCTTATAACATGTAATCTAACAAAATGAATATTGATGTCATTCAAACGCGAATCAAAATCGTTAAGTTGAATAGAGTTTACCATGGTCATCCAAAGATCAAATTTATCTCAACCAGTTATCAGAAATCGTTCTAGTAGAACGTTAAATGCGTAGCTCCACGCATCTACGCCGTAGCCATTTAACTCGTGTTAACGTACCGTAGCAAATCGGTGTGATGCTCAATGCTACGGTTTTGCTACGCCACATTTTATATCGCGCTTTGATTGAGTTATTTTTTTTATCTTTTGACGCAGCTCGCAACTAAAACCACTGCAAATTTCATTGTAGCCGGAAAACGTAGTTCATTTGTGTGAATATGTATGCATTTAATATTTTATCGTTAGATTTTAATTCACGAACGAGTGAAGAAGAAAATTATGCTAGGCTGATATATAAGTGATAACGCAATTTTGTCCTTTTGGTGTGTGTATAGTCAAAACAATTCATTTAAAAATCGGGACGTCCCACCAAAATCGGGACGTCTGGCAACGCTGATCAACAGATACATGAATATTGCGTCTTATTTATGAGAGTGTTAAAATTGTGTTTGAATACCATGGTTCTGACAATACATATAACGCATAGAAGCAAAATACGTGCATAAACCAGATCACCTACAAATAGTAGAGTTGGATACGACTGCTATTTTGACAGCTCATAAAATATACAGTGTGTTACCGGCGTGCGGGCATTTCTTGAAGCAGTGTTAAGAGATGCGGTTTGTTAATCGAACCATTAACTTAATTGCATTAAAAAACAAAATTTCACATTGCATTATTTTTCTAAGAAAAGTTTAATTGCAAGCAATGTACAACAAAGCTAATTGTAAGTGACACAAAATGACAAATCTAATGTCATCTTAGTATTAACTGGAAGTTAAGTGAAGTTAAGTTATGCATACATTGAAGACCCAGAAAAAGGAAAGAATTGCATTTGTGGCTCTATTTTAAATAATTATGATATGCTAATACTTGCAAACGATTGCTAATTTGATGCATTATCGTCAGTTTTAATAAATGCCCGCACGCCGGTAACACACTGTACTTTAACAAATGTCAAACGCTTGTAGACATAAGCACACACGCGCAATTAAGTCAGGCACGCATATCAATCGATTTCGGTGACAAAATAAAACGTCTTCGAGATTCTTAGTGGCCAGTGTGAATTATTGTGCGTAGGTGCGAACCAAATAGTTTCTATGTTACTAACGCTTCTCTTTTTAAATTCTCTTTTTAGATTCTTAGTGGCCAGTACGGATTGTGCACAGATGTGAACCAAATAGTTCTCATGTTAACAACGCTTCTCTTTTTAAATCTGAAGCTTTTATCTTAAAGAAATCGACTACGCTAGCTCTGATCATGTTTAGCATGCACCGTCATTCGCTTGTGAGGATTTTTCGCGGCTGTCATTTAGTGTTAACGCCCGTGGTGGGCCCACTGGCGTACGAATGGCCGCATTTACCACTCCCGCGGTTACTCCTAAATCTCTCCTCCGAATGAGCCAATGCATCTTAAGCGGGAATGCGACTTTAAAATTGCTGGGACGAAAGGGGGCGCCACTCGAAATAGGAACACTGCATTTGAATAACTGCGATTTATATAAAGAAAAAAAAATCCATGACACCTTTCCATTTTTTTCTGTGGTCGGAAGAGGCGACTCAGGAATATTAAAGTATATTTTAGCGACCGGCTAGCGACCTGTCACTACTTTAAAACCTAAAAATGTGTTAGAAGTAGCTACGAAACGTGAAACAGTCTTGGTTTTGATAACGTAGCGTTTCGTCTGCTCTGTTTACCCTGTTTGGGAAAACCGACAAGAAATAGGTGTAAAATGGATTTTTTTGTTAGCAAAGTTTTATTTAATGATCGCATTCGATACCAAAATAAAAACAAATCCGTTCAAAAATACTCAGCAAAGCTACTTTTTGTTGTAGAAAAATGCTTGGATACAAAATTGGGCGCTAAGAAATTGACGGAAAAAAGCCAAAGAGTCCGTTTTCATAGTGGTTTTACAGTTTACTTCTAGAACTTACTTTTACTTTTAGAACTTACTTTTTTTATATAGAAAACCCTCAACGGACAGTCTCTCCGGATAGTATGCCGTCTCATTAGGGCGTCTGCAATCGAGAATGCGAGTCCGAGTTCATTAGGTGCGGGTGACCCGCAGTAACGCTTCCGAATTCAGCAGAATGCCGAGTCGATGGGTCGCTCACTTTACATACAATTTTTGCACAGTTCATTTGTAATGCGTGGAAAAAGGAATAGGGGATTCAAAGACACTTGTAAGACTTTTCGCGTAATTTTAAAAAGTTTAAGCTGGTTAATCAATTTAAATGTAGGGACAGCTATAAACAACTTCGCTGTAAGAGCTGTAAAACAACGAAAATACTGCATTTTAACTATCGTTTGTTTTTAATGTTATCTACTTTTATGTTAACGATTATATTTGTCTTGAAAACTAAATACCGAAACTAATTAGCGCGTTTGAGACAGTGGTGTTCGCAACTCGTTCAAGGCGCGTATGTATGGTCGCGCGTAGTCTTGCCAGGATTTTTTCAGGCAACCCACTCGAGGTATATTTTCTAGTATAATAAAATTTAATATTACATACTTTTTACATACTATTTCAACTATTAAACGGATGGGTGAAGGTCGTTGTTCAATGGATCCTGGACTAATACTGGAAGTGGCTACTAACGTAAACTAGGCATGATTTTGTTGGCGTTTTATGTGCTCTGTATACCCCGTATGGGAATCCAGAAGTGATGTTGTGTGAATTTAATGTAAATTTTATAAAACAACAAAAGAAAAGGCAAAAAATACATGAAATGTCACCTAGCCAAACGTCCGTAGTCCGCCTAAAGTGGCTCATAACATAACCATTTCAATGTTCTTATTATCTTCATTTGTGAACAGTTTGTCGAGCTTTTAAATAAAATGGAGAGCCGCGAAGCGAGTGCAGTGAATTTTACGATCACCAGTTTATGGCGTACATGGTAGTTTTATTTGGTTATATAGGCTTTTAATAGCCTGTTCGCATCAGATACATTGCTGATAAATGTTGCACTATTGCTCTCAAGAACTATTTGTAATAGATTTATGCCCTCTGAGAACAGGAAGATGAATTTCGCCCGCTTTATAGCCAAGTGGTTGATGTCATAATTTTATGGATCGGTATGGACGCCAAATAATTAAAGTATAAAGGTTTCTGTGCGCTATATGTGCGGAACATCTAGTTCGTATGTTTGTAATCTATTTAATACTTATACGAAATACTTATTACAAAGTTAAGACTTTAAAATTTAACAGACTTGCAGTCAGTAGTGGAGTAAACTAACACTTGATTAAAAAATCTGTGTCCGAAATGTCCTAATCGTTTAATTCTCAATGCCTCAAACAGACCAAGAAAAATGTTTTTCTACTTTGTAAATATTACTACACCCTCAACCCTTCCGGCACCTAAGAAATTATTTTGACCAGTCCGGCGTTGTTTTGAAGAGAGGGTAAATATACCCGAAATCATCGAGCATGTACCTATGACGAGAACGCTGTCAGTTGTCATAACAGAAACAATAGAAGCTCTGTTGTCTCTGCCTGTGTGATGTTTATGTTTGCCGTGTGGTGTCGGTATAGAAGAACACCTCTCCATTTCTTCCGCGGATGTCGTAAGAGGCGACTAAGGAAATAGGTTTAGGTATACTTTAGGCGACAGACTAGCACACTATTCACCTCACTATTCTACCTCTTCCAACTTTGCAAACCTAAAACTATGCTAGAAGTGGCTGCGAAGCGTGATATGGTCACAATCATGGTTTAGTTTAAGTCACGTTTCGTGTGATCTATCTACACCATTTGGGTACACAGGCGTGGTTGTATGTTGTTGTTATGTATGTAAATACTAACAGATCACATTTTAGGCACAATAAACTTGTTAAACTAATAATATCAGTAATATGCAAAGATGCAAAGTATAGAGCAAGTAAATATTTGCGGTTTCTTTTCAGTTCTGCTTGCACCGAAATCAACTCCCGCCGTAAGAGCTAGGTACACTATTTGTCCTGCAATTAGGGTAGATGCACGGCGCGGCGCCGGCGCGCCTAACGGCCCATAATTACGGTGCAACCACGTGTTATCACGAAGAATTCGTCCCGCACCGTTATTACACGCGATAACCGTTTACCTGTCGACCAATTCAATTCAGCAAACTTACTCGCCTACACTGGTGCGATGACACAATTGGATTTTCCCAATTCCATACAGCAAATACGCTCACGTAGCTAGAAAAACTTTTATGTGCGCTTTTTTTATCGGCTTATTGTCGTTTTTGTTTCGAGTTTTCGTAATGGGCCCGCGAAGGCTTTGGTTATCGTTTGCCGATAATCTTCAACGCACTGCGTAATTTGTTTTTATAAGAGCCACGTAGGTACTTAACCTAAAAAGATTTCGTTCCGAAACGATTTCCGACTAACGACTGAATCTGGTCACTTCGCAAAAGATAGTACAGAATGGGGTTGAATTAACCTCAAACTGGTTAACCAAAGCAACCAAATTTTGAGGACACGTGTCTTGGCGGCAAACATGAGTACAAAATTGTATAGAAAGTTAAATGTGCTTGCAAAATAACAAGCGTATAAATGGACGCCACGCTGAGGCCCACTTACGGACACTGCACGCCACTGCGGGCCCTGTTCTTAGAACTAGTGTCGATAAACTACTAAACTTATAGGAGACATGCACCGTAGCATATTCATTTATTATAAGAATCGATTGAACTCCTCAACACTTTTATACCTTTACTGTTTGCTGTTTGTTCTGATGTCTTTTACTGTGATGGTTGATGGAATTGTGGCCTGTTTCAAAGGAGCGCGTTTAATATTATTAGTAACGCGTGAGTAAAGCTCACGCCTATCTTAATTTCGAGTTCCATATAGTTGTAGTACCTACTTTTGATCTACTTATATCATTTTAGCGGGAATGGCATTGAGCCGTTCGCCGATTGCGACGAGCGGCAGCTGTCAAAGTCTGATTAGGTGACGGCGGCCAAAGGACAGTCGAGTGTAAAGACGATGTTCATTGAACGATGTAGTTTGTGAATCACTCAGTGTGTTGCTGCTTTAATTTCTATCAATCAAGAACGCCAATAGTATCTATGAACAGTAACAACTGAATTGCTCACTTCAGGTTTCGAGAGCATTTTGAATACGATTCCCATCGTTTTTGCCCACTATATTTAGCTGTTTTCATTTAGTTAGCGCATAAAAAATGGCAGAGTTCCTTTCTCTTGCATGCTCCCTGCATGTCGAATACGTCGTTAAATATAGAGCGGTATTGATTGCATGGCGGTCCCCAAATTAACATGTCACTAGTTTCCGGACCCTTTCAGAACGTAACGGCGATTTCAGTGGTTTCAGTGGAGACTAAGTATTATCGGAACTACTCTAGGACGAGTCTGTGCCTCATTTTAATTTTTTGTGCTGTAACTGCTCAGTGTTTTAAAGAAACAAGGTGTATTTATTATTAGATCCTTGCGTTTATGTTGATGTAGGTACGGTTTAGTTCTAATAGCTTTGTTCGCTGTCGTATCTTGAGTACGAAGATTTTTCATTCAATTTGGGCTTGCATGCACAGAAACTTATCGTAAGCTTGATTAAGAATTTTATATTAACAGGTAAAATAGTGACAAGTTTCTAGGATGTTGCCTCAAATACTCTAACCGACTACCTTATTAGCATAGTTATTATTTGATTAAACTTAGTAAAATGAATACAGAAAAATTACAAACAATAAGAAGCTGCCACGCCGGACAAATCTCTCAATCGATACTTATCTACACAGGTGGTGTGGTATGTAAAGTGACTTCATTAGATAGTCGTCTCATAGGTACTAGCACTTTACCTATGTTATATTATTGCAAGATCACAATATACTCAGAATAAACAGAAGCTACTCCCCACCGAAACAAAATAAACGTAAACAATGATAAACAACGTAGGTGAACGACATTGGAAAGTAATACAGCGTCTAAGCAAGAAAAGCTGAGCATTACGTAAAGACAAATGTATGTGAGACAGCATTAACATAATCTGGGGGACAAAGGAAGTGACGTGACGGAGTAGCGAGCGGCTTCCGGCGGACGCGGCGCTGGACGATAGGATGTTGGGAATTTGATTATCTTCGTGTAAGGCTGCTGGGAAGCTGTTTGCACTTATTTTAAGTTATTTAGCGATGTTTGCTGCGCTGCGATGTAGGATTTTTTTCTCGCAAATAGGAGATTTTTTCAAGAGGGTCTTGCTAGTTTATGTGGCTGACTTGCAGTGGTCGCGTTTAGATATAGTACTCGTTAATTAGAGGGTGTATTTGTATATTTTTTTTTACAAATTTATTTCTATTTCTAATGGAGGTGTGCACGTGCATAACTTCCATACTATTGCACCAGATGATTCTTTATTTTTTGTTTGTAGTTGGCCGAGGTTTGTTAAAAAAAACCTGGCTAATGCGAGTCGGATTCACGCACGAAAGGTTCAGTCCTCTCTCCTCATCCCTGCTCACGCCATTCATAACGTGGCCTTCGCAATCCCTGTTCCCCGCATGTAATGGTACTTCTTTCTAGTATCATATATACATACATACATATCGTCAAGCCACTTTCCCACAGGGGTAGGCAGAGACTACATTGTTCCACTCGCTACGTGACATACCTCTTTTGCTTAATAGTATCATAGCTGTAAGAAATAGGTACTTGAGCTATTTTATTGACAAAACTACCGTGAGACTCACTCATAGTGAAACAAAACGGATGTACTCACGTTTTTATATCTAGATTAGCTCGACATGTTTCTGGCCAATTAATAACCTCTGGAGCTACGCGCCACAGCAGCGGACAGACGCGCACTGCGCAATGCCGCTCTTTCCGACTGAGCTGACTTTCCGAGCCAATCTCGATATAAAACGTGAGTTGATCTGTTTCCACTATAATACTTGGGCTCTGCGTTTTCAATAAAGCGCGTGTGCTAGGCCCGGTCCAGCGACGCATCAATCTTGGTTGCCGGGGCCGCCGGGACGCCCGACGCGCGTTCCTGTCTGTCGCGCGCCTCCGACGGGACGCCTTGACACGGGGGTTATATTTTCTTAAGTAGCTGTGCTGAGAATTTTGATCGTTGACTTGCTTTTTCTGGAAACCACGAGGTTGCTAAGCTCGATTTTTAAATCGTGCTAGTTGGCTGAAAATGGGGCTTGTGCGTAAAGGTCTACGGCGAATTTCTGTCGCTAACTGTACGCATGTTGTGGTTGTAAACGAATATAAATTATATAATCGTGCCTACTTAATAGGTTTGCATTATTTTTATGACAAATAAGATTTCATTTTTGAAAAGGTACAAATTTTATTAACTTCAAAATTTTTCTTTTTTTTTCATATTGATGTAAATTGATTTTTTATTAGATTATTGTTGAAAAGTGAATAAGTCCCGTGTAGCAATAGATTATTATAAAAATAGATAAAAACAAAAACAGATAGTATTATTAAAACTAAGTTAAAATTCTCAGTGATCAGAAGGTATTCACTTCATCCTTATCCTTACTAATATTATAAGTCAGAAAGTGAGTTTGTTTATTTGTTTGTTTGTTCCGCTTTCACGCCGTACCAACTGAACCGATTGCTTTGAAATTTTGCAGACATAAAGATAGAAGTCCGGATTAAATAATAGGGTACTTTTTATCCCGGAAAAAATTGATGTTCCCGAGGGAAAACAAAAATATAGTTTGCTTGATAGATCGATATCAATCGATGATAGATCGATATCGATCGATGATCGATCGCGATCGATAGATGATAGATCGATGGCGCTGTGTGTCGTTTGAAACGATAAGTTTTCTTATAGTTGTGCGGCATACCGCAATATAACCAAGTTCCACGCGGGCGAAGCCGCGGGCGGAAAGCTAGTATAAAATAATTTAAGAAACAGTAAAGTTTAACTATTTATACTACCTAATAAAAAAATACAGTACACTTATCTGTGTAATCTTACGGGTGGTTCATTAACATAGGCCTCAGCAGTGTTAAGCTTGATTCGACAAATGATTTTAGCCTTTAGTTTTATGAAAGCTGTAAACAATAATTTTATTTATTTTTAACATAAACGAATATCAATCTCCAAAATCTACTAATTTAAAACGGCGGTTTGTTTTGGTTATTGACCGGAAACCTATAATAGAACAATCCACGCCAGCTAGAATCAAACAAAGAAGCATCCCAGCTCAACAAGTAGCCACTTAGAAATTTTAATACCCCCGTGTATTCCAAGTAATGAAGTAGGATAGAAAGAGATTACTTTTGCATCGAGGCGTCAAAGAGTGGCGATCCACTGCTGAAGATATTCTTTCCGCCCGTGGCTGTGAATACCGCACCACAATGCACGGTTCAAAAGAGCTTGATGAATTCCTGGCTCTTTGTTTCCGCTCGCTCTGTCTCAACAAGGCATTGCTTTTTAATTTAGACCATTTCGCCTCTTAGTTTTATTTCAGTAATAAATCTGGATACCCTGGACTCTCAGCATTGATTAATCGTTGACATGACTAATGGGGGCAGGAAATGCAGGGGTAAGCAAGAAAGACAATACTGTCATGCTAACGTAAGTGTGATGGAAAACCTGCACGGCATGGCATGTCTTATTTCAAGGTCTATGTTATTGGCTAGTATATCTACTCTGATTTCTCCGAAGGGCCGAAATGAAAACCTGTGATGTTCTCTCTAACCTAACAATCTAAACTTGTCGTCGAGCACAGCGCACAGCGTCGAGGTGTCAAAATTGCTTGTCACAAATGTAAAGTTTGCCGTGTCAACGTGAAGCACATTGACGAATTTACTACGTTACGTTACAACGCTGGGCACAGCACAGAGTAACTACAGCGCCTAAAATGCTTCTGCATTTTACCATTAACGTTATTAAAATTAAAGGTTTAGCTTACATGTACTCTTAAACTGAATTGGGTACTACCTATTTAAAAAACGTTCCAATTGCAGGTTTAGAACCTAAAATGATGATAACCCCTGACTGTCGTGTTTTTAATGTTTTCTCTGTCAATTATTTTTGCTTTTTGTTTTTATTTAAAAATTGTTGTTCATTATTTTTTCAATGAAATCGACATGACTAAGTTTCTTGCAGTGTATTATTTTTTAAATTGTTGGAACGGGCATATTTAACAAATTCATCTTCAAAGGCTTATTTCGATAAGCGAAGCGCTTTCACCCTGAACTAGCGTTTTAGCTGTTGACAATATTCCCCTTGCATCTACATAGGTTTGCTCTTTCGATTCGCGCGCACCTTCCATTTAATGCAACGCCAACTGGACGTCTAGCTATGCGCTATTCCTTGTTGCATTTTTGTTTATTCAAGCCGTTAGCACACGTTTACGGAAGAAAACGGGGCATTATCCAGTAAATGCAAACGTGAGAGAATGGCGACAGAAGCGACATTCAGATGAACTGTCGCCGCGACGTGTCGCCGACTCCATCAATCTTGCTCACAGACCCCACGGGACTACACGCGATCGAAAGGAACATGCTACATTAGGGTTAACAAGAAAATTAAGTAGTTCTTTCCCGGTGACGATAAATACTGGAGTTGGGAGTTAAAAGCCGAGCGTCTGTTTGAATTTGCTACTGTCGGAAACTATAATTTTCGTTTTTTTTTGTACACACATACATACATAGTGCCTGTATTCCTAGATGTGGTATGCAGTGCACAGGAAACGCTACATAGAAAAAGCCATGATTATTTCAGGATTCGTGATCACTGGTGGTTTTAAATTGGCAGGTAGAGCCTGTCGCCTAAAATATACCTCAACGAATTTTAGCAAAACAATCTGTTTTGACAAAATAATTGGCGTAAAATATGGATAAAAGTTATAAAACATCTGGTTCTGCATACAACTTTCTTGCCGTAAGTGTCCATGGGGTACTAGCGCCACTTTTTAATGAATTAAAATAACGCGTAATTGTTGACCAACGGGCACTTTTCACTGCATGAGTGGTTTAATTTTGAGGATTTAAATTTCACGACATTTTCAATACTATAAACTGCTTCAAACTCACGTCGCATTTCAATAAACATATATTTGCTTTCAAATTAGTTGTAAACACAGGTCTGACAGCCCTTAGACTACGTGGCACGTGACGCGATCGCAACGTAAAGGTACGTTAACCCACGGCTAGTGAATTACGTGGAACGTGCGCTACGTTGCGATGCAGGCCCATCTGTAACCACAACATCAAAAGTCATTGCCTTATAGCGACTTGTTTCGAACTAGTTCGACCAAAGACTGTATTCGAATTGCTGTATCTGCCTACTGTGGTCTCCCAATTAGGTGATTACAGCTGCCATTCCACAAATATACTTGGTATACTACTGTTGTATTTCCTCTGTTATGACTAGAGACCGGATTATATGCAATTGCATTGTATGCATATGCATTTGCATATTTTAGCCCATTTCGAGGGTTATTGCATATTTACCGAAAAATTCGGATGATGATGCATATTTTCAGTATTTCGCACTATTTTTGGAGGAAAAATAGCACAAAACCGCCGATTTAAATCGGTAAATGTAGACTGGTGTTTATCTGATTAGGAAATTGTTTTCAATCGTTGATTCAGACACAAAATTTTCTCGAAACACCGGGGCCAATCCCAGATTATCAATATGTTTTTTTTCATGTTAGACATCAAGTACAAAATGTTACGGTAATTGTTAATTGACACACAATTATACATAATTTATGTTTCATTTTACAGCAAAAAAATGTAAATTTTATTTTTTTACTAAAATATTTTGCATATTTTGACACTTTTCATGCATATTTAGAGCATTTTTTGTGCATATTTGCATGCATATTTCGAGCTTTTTATGTTGCATATAATCCGGTCTCTAGTTATGACTGTCGCATACATGTAATGTGCCTAACTACCGGATGTTATTAAGGTACCACGTAGCCTATTATTTTTACTCGAATACTATAACATTTTTTTAATTTACTCTGAGTCTAATGTGAGTGAAATATCGACTTTGATTCATTTTGGTAGAGGTAGGTACTTATAGAACACAAGATCTAAATCTTAACTGTTAATTATCATCAAGTGACCCACTTGCTCGCAGCCTACCTTGTGAAAAAAATCGAAGACGGGGTGAAAGTTGAAATCGCCAAAATATTACTCCATTTAGAACTATTCAAAAAGAATCGTAGTAAACGGAGATATCTATTAAAGTAGAAGCATTAAAATGGTTTCCATAAATAGAATTGCAAGAAAATAATGTAATTCCCGTAGTAAGAAAAGTAGAATAATAAGTTTTTTCGAAGAGAAGAGCAAATAAAAGCGTTAATGCGGCTGCATCGAGATTTTCCAACGGGAAAAATTGCTCTTTTATGTAAGGGCGCCGTTAAGAAGGCTTTAATGAAAATTCTACGCTCTCCCGGATAGACAAAAGTTTCACCTACTGCTACAACAAAGTAAGCTTTGTTCCCGAATTACTCGATGCAATTTATCAATTGCCAGAATCAACAAAGTTTCAAATTGGCAACAAAGTAAAGACTATTGAATTGAATAATTTTCTCAATTAAGGCCAGAAATTGAGTTGGTGTGGTTTGCATTGAATACGACTTTAGCTTGACATTACAACTTACTCCACAACTTTTTCAGCAGCGGCTAGAATGAGAGTGATATTTTCTTATCAAATTCTTTAATAGGTAAACAATAAATGAATGTGATTATTTTGAACCAGGGATTTCACTGGGAAGGACGGTGTGTCATCCAAGTCTCAAGTAGGCTCGAAGGAGTTTCGACACTAACTTGGGCGATGATACACCGATGTTAGTCACGTGTATTATCTTTATCAAATCATAATCTTAGAGGACAGCATCTTACAGTATCATTCAAACGCGTTTACTACGACAAAAGAGAAAACCCGGCGAAGTGCAGTTCCAAGGATAGAATCAGCTTTAAAATTAGCAAACATTTAAAAGGTGGAGGCTCGGGTTAAAGCGAATGGTTTTGATAAACGAACAATAATCGGGGCCGCGGGAAACCTGCAGTTCAATATGAAACTCGCAGATAATGCGCAATGACAGTGACAAGGGTTGGCGCTCGATCAACTATAAAAATATCTGAATACCATTCACTGCACCTCACTTTATCAGTTATTTAACGGCACTCGGGAAATCTCCGTGTCGCGATTATTTTTGGCTTGTTTGACCCGCATTAGGAATATTACAAAAATCGCATGTATTCGTAACGCTGGATCGATGTCAGAATTGTTCAAAATTATTCATCTATTTTTTATTTCGTGTCAGACTTCAAATTAGCTAAAGGTAATTGACCTCAATCTATAATTACCACCAAATAGGGATAAAATCGTCTACAAAACAGCAATTGTTCGCAAGACTAATAAAAACCGAATATTACGCACAGCCTGTCAACGTTAACATTTCCTCAATAGTGTGAAAAAAGGTTTAGTTAGTTCACCTGAATCGCGTCATGTCCAACACGGCCGGGGCGGTATTCCTTGCATATTGGTGGATGTGAGGCGCCGGCTACCCTCGTCAACGTCGCGCCTCATTGACCCGTCGCTAGTATCAACTGCGAGGCGATTTATTTAATATGAATCTTCGAGCCTTCACTCGGTGCTGTCAAGAAGTGAGCTATTGTTAATGGTTGATGCCGTGTTAATTGCGAGCGTTTCACACCTCGGTTAACGGGGAGTGTAGGCGCTAAATAAACTAGTAGGCCGCTGTTTAATACCCGCAATAGTAACAGAGGAGCGGTTTTGACCGTGTTTCAACATTGATAGGCGTTAGAAATTTACTGTTTCATTGTAACTTTAATATGTACTAAGACTTTAGGAAAGAGAATTGTTAGTATATGAAGCACGAAATAATAAGAGTAGGTTATAAATTACATTATTAATTTGCTACTGCGAATGCCGCATAAATACCGTCGAAATTATCATTTCAGTTGTCATAATTAAATTAATGGCCGTATTAATACACTCGAAACGTAGTTTATTTAAAATTTTATTACGGTGTCACGTAATAAAATCATGGCTATTGCCGTTATCGTGGGTCGGCGGAAGATTGTTTTACTTGGCGCGACGCCATAACGATTTAAGGAAGTACAAAGTATAAATACATTTTGCATGCCACTTAACAGTCCGTGCAATACATTACGGGCGGAGACAGTTTTAACTTATATAGCTGTGACAATTCTGTGCGTAACTGTAGAAAGAATTTTCATAAAAAAGTCTAACATGAATTTGTGTAATTTTCTTCAATTCGCCCCTGCTATTTTATTACTAAGTAGTAGGTATAAACTTTTCGTTCTTTAACAGATTTTATTTAATTCTATTAATATTTGGTTCTGCTCACTCTCAATTATTATTTTCCTTTTGAGATTTCTTTAGTCGAATAGTAGATTTTATTATATTTACTTGACACTAATCGACATGTTTTGGACATTTTACACAATCCTCTTTAAGCTATATTATTGTAAAGTTTCATTAAAACTCACTCTGTAGTTTGTCCGTGAAAGAGTATCAAAGATCCATCCATCGATGCAAACTTTCGCATTTATAACATTAGTAGGATATTGTATATTTATTAAAGAACGACAACAATCATACGATACCGCGTAAAACATTGAAGTGCTTTTTAAACGTCCTTTTTTCAATGTACTTAGTTACAATGAGCTGTAATTGTTCCTGTCTGTAGTTGCGTCTGAATGCTAATGAAATGCGTAAAAGCAGGTTGTTTCGGGTACTGTATAGCCCGGGAATCTGTGGCCGGACGTCGTACCGGATTGCGGCATGCTTGTCGCCTATAGAACTGCTCCTTTGCTCTCAAGTTCCTTGCGGCTTGCACCCACTGGGACAAGTTGCAAGCTGTATTTTTTCGCAAGAATAGAAAGAAAAACTATGAAGCTAGTCAACCTTGAAGTTAAAGTACAGTACACCTGTAGATTATTGTAGATATGGAAGGGGGGGAACGGAAATCTCCCGTTTGCTTTTCCGTCGGTGATTTGTTGTAATAAAGTGAAATAGGCATGAATAATGAAAAATGCGGATAATTCACGTCTTAAATCGAGTATAGCTCAACATGTTAAACGTAGTGTCATTTTCGAAGCTTCACAATTACAATATTCACAATAGTCACATATTAATTTAACTTCATATTACGTATTCATACGACAACCTGTCTGCAAGTACAACAAGGACATGCGTCAGGTTTCGAAGTCTCCGGACTGGTAGATACAAATCAAACTCAATCATTTCCCATCCAAAGAGACCAGCAACCTCCCGAAACAGACCGGCATCCTAAAACAGTCGATTATTTAAGTTAACACACGATAATTCGGCTGCGCAAGTTGCGCTTACTCCGCTCCGAACGTGAGTGAGGTTCACAACTGCATAAGCCTTGGCGAAACCAATGCGACTGGCAGGGTCGTTGTTCGGTGGTATAATTCTCTCACAGTGTTGTAACTATCACCGTTTTAGATAGGCGATATGTAACAACAATAAATAACCTTGAATGTTAATGTGTCACGTTTACTAAAATTTACTTGATATATCTTTGACACAGGGTTAGTTTTAATGTAGAAGAATGTAAGTTGGAACTAAATCACAGATTTGTAATCTTTCTTTAGTTTATCATAATTAACTGTAAGGACAGTTACAATAAGTTATCGCCAAATTTAGTAGCTGTAGTCGGTGATATAGAGAAAGAAAGAAATATATCTGCGATACTTGAACTGTTTACAAAGTCGCGGTGTACCACGTTGCACTATTCGGATCTTCTATATGGGAAAGTCTCCGATCCCTTCTAAATGCTACCTAACCAGATGGAGTAATTAATAATTAGTCTGTTGATGGTATCATACACACACAGTTGTCAATAAAAATCTTTCAACAATATAAGCGAAATCCTGAACTACTCTTCATTACAACCCCACTAAGTTAAGTGAAGTGTGGTTGTCCTATACCTATTGTCTACCTGGATTATAATCCACATTGTATTGTTTTATGGTGCTAAATAAAGAATATTGTATTGTATAGTAACTAGAGTGTAACACCCTGCAGCTGGGATTGTTGATCTTATAATTGTTTTATACACTACAGGTTTCTTCTTAATTCTTTGAATAAACTTCAGTTTGAATTTGTTTAAAATAATGGTGGTCCATGCGATGTCGTGACATTTTAGTGGTACATGTCAACCTCAAGCAGTAGGTGTTTATTTTTCTTGCGTGATAGTAAGTACCACGCTTCTCCTGTCATAGACTTTACAGTCGTATTGGTGTGTACAGAGCTCAACTCGTGCAGTCGTTCCTCCTCACTGTCCGTTCTCAAACCTCTATTAATAGGTCTTTGTGCATTGTGGAGCTTTGTGCCGCCGGAATTTTAAGTTGGCCGATGATTTTACTTTTTTTGGCAGCTGAAAACTAATCAACTCGTTCTAAAACATGTTCAAAATACGAAAAGGAAATATTTCATACGAAGTGTTTGTTTTGACAAGTTTGTATTTATGTTGTCAAACGTATTTTATAGTATGCCTCTTTTCTGTTTTTTTTTTGTGGAATTTGCGGTGTACCTATTACCTCACGCCATACATGAATTACTAACAATTAATACTTAATTAGTAATAACACCAGATCGAAGTAGGCAATCTAAAAATAGGCGAAAATACTTAGTTAGTCTGTCTGTTTGCCAGTCAACAACTAAGCTATTTTATAGGTAACAATGCCAATATAAAAAGGTAAAGGTAATAAAAGTTGAGGACGACTAAATCAAATATTATCAATTCGTATTCTCCGTAGTCGCGAAGCTAGGTAGGTATACCTCTATTGAACTTGTTAGCTCGTTTATGAAAACTCATTGAAAATAAAGAAGTCTTTGTTCTCAAACAACTTTCCCCTGCAGACAACTTCCACCGCATTGAACTTGCATTTTTATGTAGATTATTTTATTGTATTTATCGTGACATTGATGGAAACTTATTCCGGGAACTTGCGGGAATTTTCCCCTTTTAGTCTTTTCCAGGATAAGTTCGTGGATGCACTGGGTTATTGCTCGAAAGTTTGGATAGAAAGTTTAGTTTGCGTTTGTGTGGATGTGGTTGGACAGGGTCGTTATATCTTTCCCTAGCCTTGGCAAAAATAGTTATTTACCTTGGTAAGTTAATTGGAATTTATTTTCTAAGACTTTTTTATCGTTTTGCTCATCAGTACGTATAAATAACTAAACCTGCCTTGAAAATACATCAATGGTACTTGGCGACTTCAGTGTCTTTAAGTGCACTGTTTGTGTAACCGACGCGCAACAGTTTATTGGCAGCTAAAACTGCGATGACAAATTCTTACTTAACGTGCGTAAATTCCCGAAAAATCTTAAACAAATCTTAGTCACTGCCAGACAGGGTAGAGAGCTAACGAGAAGTTATTTTAAAAGGGAGAACACAAAGTGTAAAGTTAATATAGTTGTACGTAGTTGAAGAGTTGGTCCGAAGTGGTCGTCGGCGGCGACGGCGCGGCGGCAGCGGCGCCGCCGAGGGCGGGCCCCGGCGAGCCAATGGCGCGGCCCCCCGCCCTCGCCCCGCGGCGCGCAACACCCAGCTTGCCAGTAGGTTTGTGTCCTTTTGGCTGACCGCATGACTCCGTACCTCGCTTCGTCGCTGTACTCGTTGTAATACAGCACGCGCTTAAGAACGCTTCCGCCAGACGCTTCAAACCACCGCCGGAGTTTGTGATCGACTGTTGTTCGGACCTAACAGCGAAGTGGGCAAGCTCGCAGTGCAGGCGCCACCTCGACGACCATAAGGTAATTGCCGGCGCTCGCCGGCGCCCCCCCCCGGCGCGCCACGCGGGATCCTTATCAATGATTCATCTCGTATGCTCAATTTGCTCTAGATTGCAATGCGTTCGTTCTAGCGCAAAGTTTCTTTATTTGGTTGAATTTACTTTACTTAAACTACGTTAGACATAAAAGTACGATGTTTGAACGAGAATCGGGGTAAGGTTCTCTAAGGTTTTGTTGTTGTTTTGTTACTTAGCGAACTGTTCCCGCAGCCGATTTAATATTCTTCCACGCGAATGCGCAATCTTTTAACTGAGTTAAATTAGTTTTTACTTGGATAAGTACAGTGTTTAATGACTCCAGCCGGAGTCAAGCAAGAAAGTTCCGTAATTCAGGTCACAGATTTATCAGCGTCTATCAATCTTGAACTTGAACTTGTCAATGTCGGGAGATTAAACAGAGGGTGTCGGGCTTAAAACTCGAAGTTATCTGAACTATACATATTCAACGAGTCGGGAACGCGTGGAGGGTCGAAAACCCAATCGTATTAAAACGGTAATAAGAGGTTAGAAAAACAAGTTTGCCGAATAAACATAACAGTTTCCGCATCATCGCCCCGCTCGTAGCCAGACAAATTAAAGCGCATTTTTCTTGTAGAGTTCTCGCTCGCACTCGAAGCAGGCTCCATAAAACTTAACTACATGCCGTAACCGCGACTAATTATTAGGGTGGGTTTACATAACGTATTTATGAGCTCGAGATTTAACGGCAACGCGCCGGTCTCGGGTGGTCTGTTATCGCGCCATTAAAAAGTTGTCCTCTGCGGCCTGTAAATAACGTAATATGAAGCGGCGCGGCGCTTTGTGTCGGGACAAAGCACCACTACAGGCAATCAGGGATCACCTCCGAACATTAAATATTAGGCAATCAAGCGTGAAACCTCTATTACATCAAACGCTTAGTCGCCATTTTAATAGTAATGCGCAAACGCATGCGGAAGTTACGATATCTCTTTGCTAGAGTGCGCCACGGTCTATGAAAAAAAACAAGTTCGCTAAAATAGAATGGAGAAGGAAATAATATAAAATAAAAAATATAATGACGCCCATATGCCAAATGAGGTAGGTAGATCACACGGAATGTTACAGAGTCAAAACTATTGACTGTTTTACGTTTTGTGGCAACTTTTAGCATACTTTTAGGTTTAAGCAAAGATAGGTGAAAGAAGTATATTGGTGAAAGGATGCCTGTCGCCTAGAGCATGCCTAAACCTAATCTTTAGTTGCCTCTTACGACATCCACAGGAAAAATGGACAGACGTGGTTCTAAACCCGACACCACACGGGAATACACATAGGTTACGGGAATACAGTTTGTGATGGGGTGAACACCTCATTTTCTGAAACAGTTTTTTATTTTAAACCTTATAATAACTTTAAAAAGGCAAAACATACAAGGTTTTACTAACTCAAATCATAAAAGAAAAAACACTACTTTTATTAAGAGTCTGAGCCTTATTGATTGTAATAAAAATTTAATTGCTCGCAATTCTGTTTTTTATTTAATATCTAACAATGTTTTCAGCGTTGTATTAAAATTGTAAGACACACTATCATCTTTACTTATTTCTTAAATTCATATTGGTACAATGTCTGGCATTCGTAGCTCGTTGGTGCGAAGCTATAACGGTCGCCATGGCAACGGGTCCGCTACAGTCGCTACATGAATGTAAAAGGAAAATTCATATACGAATCCTTAAATGGATACGGCATTCAATATCATTATTTTTTGAATAAGTAGAGGTTTTCTTTTACATACGTTTTGTGTGTGAAAATACTACGGTGAAATTACATTTGGCTTTATGAATAGTTAGAAAATAATTACTTGATAAGGATTTGAGATTATAGCGTCGGGTAAAAATTAACTGAACAACTTTAGAAAATTTAAAAATTATATAGGATTAGTAAAAAACTACGGGCTCTTTAAGGGCGACTTGTTAAGTTTAAAAAAATTCTGTCACTAGTGCAAACCTATAGCTAGAGGCTTTTCAAATCGCTATTAATTTGTTAAGACAAGCAAATACATCAACAACATAAAATCATGCCTATATTCCTAAACGAGGTAGGTAGAGCACTCAAAAAGTTAAACAGGAACATATAATTTCTAGCTACACAATTAGATATTTTTAACCGAGTCCAAAAAGGAGAAGGTTCTCAATTCATCACCGTATTTTCTATGGATACATTCATCACGCCTGCATTCCTAAATGAGGTAGGCAGAGCACACAAAACGCTACATAGGCAAAACCATGGCTATTTCACGCCTCGTGGCAACATCTAGCATTTTTTTGGGTCTTAAGTTGGCAGGTATAATAGTGACAGGTTGCTAGCCTGTCGCCTAAAGCAAACCTAAACCTACTTCCTTAGTCGCCTTTTACGACATCCACAGAAGAAATGGAGAGATGTTATTTTAATCCGATGTCACACAGGTCACAGGTCAGATGTGTCTAGTCAAATTTGCAAAAATAGGTACCACACTCTCTTACACCAACGAAATGAGTTGTGGGACATTTTTGAGACGTTGGTAACGATTAGGTATTTGGTCTAGACCGTATGGTCTTCTTCTTCTTAAAGTTCCACTTCATTACTGAAGGTTGGCAGTCAGCTCTTTAAATCTGACCCTATCCATAGCGAGTCTGAAACTCTTCCACGGTCTTGATGCCTGTCCACGCCCTGATGTTCCGCAGCCATGACAATCTGCTTCTCCAGACCTTGCGTTATCCTGCTATTTTTCTCACTTTTCTACGGTATGACCACATCTCAAAAGCCGCCATTTTTTTTACGAAGATCTTCATTGATAGTCCAAGCTTCACAGCCATACCAAACGAGAGGCCATATAGTATAGGATCGAAGCATTATTGTTCTAAGACCCACTGAAAGTATTCAACTGCACATGATTTTTTTCATATTTACAAAAGCCACGCGAGCTATCTCAATGCGGGTCCATATTTGAATGTCACTTTCCCACGACTCAGTAAGCCAGAACCCAAGATATCTACACTAATCTACTCTATCCAGTTGTTGACCAATCACCGCAATTGAAGCATGTACGTCCGAGCTCGAAATGGGTAAATATTCGGGCGTTTGAACGGCTGTCATTATTCTCAACACTTTTTTTATCAGATACTGTTGGAAATGTGTATATAATAGTCTAATGTACTTGTTTGCAAAACATAGACACTATATGACTCACTTATTACACCAATTTCTAAATAAATGTAATAAAAAAGTGTTGAGAATAATGATAGCGGTTCAAACGCCCAAATATTTAGCAGATGACCCATGGTCAGTGGGACAATTTATGTATTTAAAACGCAGCTCGGTGTAGTCTTAAAAAGTATGACAGCCATTTCAATTTCCAGTTTCAAACTGTAAATAAAACTAGCGGATAACAAGCTTACATAAGATAAAAGTTGTAGGTGCGAGATTGCACGGCGTCGCGAAAACTTTCCATGTTTACAGTCGGCTATGATACTCTTGCTAATTTCTGGATTTACGACTCTTGCTTTCATACTTGGTATGAATAACTCGCTATCTCTCTTGATTACCGAGTTGAGGGTGATATGTTAAAGCTTGTAATGAGGGCGATATGAAGCGGGAGTCAGAAAGAGAGATAATGATACCCACATACTAATATGAGTCATGAAAACAATACTCTTTTTCTTGGGCATTTATTTTGAGGTAGAGTACTGTTGGTAAATGGCTGATACACGCTTCATCTTACGGATGGTTTAATACGTCGAAACTCCGTTAGCGGGATGTAGGATCGTTTAGTTCAGCTATTCGACGATAGGTGGCGCTAGGGCGCTGCAGGTTTTTTTTACAGCCCTTCCCAAAAAAAACAGACACGACTAACATATCCATGCTAAGAACCACTTCAAAGAGGAGTCCAATGCGCATCTAAACATTTTACCGACGCTTTTATACCAATAAATAACTAACCGTAGACCCTTTCAACGGTTTCAGGTGCCCTAGGGAACCACTAGTCGAATAGGCCTTAATCATCAGGTTTACTTGTCTGCACATACTACCGTGTTCCTTAAAGTTTGAGGAAATTAAACAGAACCGTAGCAAACGCTACGGTTGCGTCGACGCGTAGCACCTGCGTAGCAATATGGAAAGCTACGAACGCTACGACGCAAAAAGTTCTTGTAACTACGGAGTGCACTGAGATATAGGTTTTTTAACTTATATTTGCTTACCGGAGTTACTGACATTAAATTACGGCTGATTCCAATATTCAATCTATAGGCACATAATGTATGGGCGTTATGTCATTCTTCTATCTCTAGTAAGCTAAACAGTCGATAGATTGAGTATTGAGAATTGTTTGACGTCATAGTAATTTATTTAAAAAAAAATGCCGACATGACTTTGAAAGCGGTTGTGAAGTTAAGATGTACTTTTGCACTGTTGCAGACTCATTAACAAGCGATGGAGTTGTTGTATATTAATCACCTAAATTTTATTTCATAAAATAAAACAAATACTTAATAATATACACAAATTATTTATCATTGGACGGAATTCTGGTAAGGAAAGTATTTTTATTTTATTTATACAGCGCGGAACTTTCGGTATGATTCAGTATGTGCTCCATAGATGGCGCTGTAAGTGATGGCGGCTAACGTTAATAAAGAGCGTGAGTTTAGATTTGACTGTAGGTAGTCTAGAAATTACGTATTTTGATATTTGTTTTATTCGATAGGGTACCTTCGTCAACCTCATTTTAAGCAGCTTAAATTTCTCGCAATATTGTTACAAATTTTTGTAGAATATTTTGATGTTTTATAAAAAAATTGTACATAACTAAAACTATTGACGGTAGCCCAATTGTAATATAAAATAGTGTGTGTGAAAAAAAGCCACGTTTAAACTAGACGCATATTTTTTCAAGCTTTATATTATGCATTAAATAAATACGAGTAAACCTGCCCTGAATATCAGAATTTAAATCACACGTATCATAAATATCACCGCGTGTTAAAAAATATTCGTGAATCACCCGCTAGCCCTGCGATATACGGCGGAGAATTTATGAATATGTACTAAAGGGTTTTAGACTGTTTTTGTTATGCAACGTTTTGTTCGTATGTCTGCATAATGTTGCAGATTTATCCCTATTGTCTATATCTAGAGCACGTGCATATCACGGACGCTAATGACACTCTTTGTTATTCATAGTTTAGCACCGTCTACATTCATGGCGTTGGCTTTTCTTGCACAGATTGAAACATTAATTACTTTTCTATCTAGTGTCGGATTAGAGTGACATTCTCTTTCGTAGATGTCATGTGTGGCGAAGGAAGGTTTATTAGGTAAGCTTCAGGCGAAAGGCTAGCAACATGTCGCTACTAATATCTATTTCATCTGAATTGGCCACGATCAGTGAATTAGTCATAGTTTTTGTCTATATCACATTTAGAAATATATGCTGTTAAGTCATCGATATGGAACCATACATAGTATGTGCTAAATATCAGACTTTTAAACCACTGTCGTTCTATTTGTATATCCATTCTAATAGATTTTAAACATTATATTTAGTTCATTATTGTATACCTACAAAAAAAGAATATTGAGCATGCACCACTTACATTCTTCCGTTTTTTTCTACTGTAACAATCTATAAATTCCTGGAAATTTTAATTTAAATATGTATTGTATTGTATTGTATGACTCTTTATTGTACATAAAACAAATATATAAAACAAAATACAGGATAACAGTTTTATGGACAAAGGCGAACTTATCCCCGAGGGGATCTCTGCCAGTTAACCTTCACTTGACCATGACTTTGATACTCGTATTGTGGAGCCGTCGTTAAATAATAAATAGGTACTTATTCTTTTTTTTTAATGTGACGAAGAAATAAGGTTGTTTCGTTTCCTTTCTCGTACCGTAGGTAAAATTTTGCATTGCTACAATAGTAACTCTCAACCAAAAAATCTTGATAATACTTTTGGAAACTATTTTTCCGCGATCCCCTCAATTTTCTCGTCTTACTTGGATAACACGAATAAAACGAATCTCAGAAGATTACGCTCCCTAAGACATTGGAGTTACTATTACTTTTTATTCTGACTACATCTCGTAACTCCACAAAGAAAATACCTATTGGACTCCCGCTCTAAAAAGCGATTATTCTATTCGCATAAGAAAAAATACAATTCATCCCGAATGAATAGAGGTTGCGTTCCAAATTCCTAGATTATCCCTCTGCAAAACTAGGCCGACGCCACTCCGTCTAACTGATATACATAACAGCCAAATGAGCTAATCTCTGCGAAATATTGAGCCGATAGACCGCGCATTCAGTTTCTATTTGTATTATTCAAAGTTTTAACGCATATTGTGGGCTTTTAGGGTCGTTGTGAGTTTCTTTGCTGTTGTTTTCTCTCTATAGAACCTTGTATTAAAGGCCGATGGGAACTTTAGAAGGATGGATGGAATATTCTTCATATCGACGGTAAAAAGCAAACCTGCTGTAACCCACAAAATGTAAAATGTTCACCAGAGCCAAAAAACTTTTGAAATTTTAG
>BHDV01041186.1:96318-111557 GCA_005406045.1 Adoxophyes honmai | reverse complement strand
AAATATCGATTTTCAAAAATGGCGGTGCCAACTTCACGCACATTTATTGTCGGCATGACAGAGGAAAGCTATCGTGATGCCAAGTGTCTCAGTAAAATGTTTACATACATCAGGGGTCACCAAATGGCGGACCGCGGTCCGCATACGGACCGCCGACCCATTGTATGCGGACCGAAAAAATATATCTATGTATTTTCATCTTCAGGATTTAATGTCAATAGTTTGAACCAATTCCACTCCAAACTTCAGACAGATAATCAACAATGAAAAATTTCACTGTTTCTCATTGATATGTAAATAATAATACCTTTGTAATTACTTAGGAAACTTTGTAAATTATTTTTAAATAAATGTGCGGACCGCGAATGTCATTTCATTTCTTAAAATGGACCCCGAGCGAAACTAATTGGTGACCCCTGACATACATACATAACGTCACGCCTCTTTTCCACAGGGTTAGACCAAGACTACTTTGTTCCATTCGCTACGATCCTGACATCTTTTGCTTCATCCATATTCATTAATCTCCTCATAAATGCTCGTGGGTTTTGGGTACGCTTGACCTGACCTGTTTCTAAAACGTCCGCGGTTTGGTCACGGAACGTCCGTTTAGGTCTTCCCCTTCCAATGCACCCATCCACATTCCCCATATAAATTTGTTTAGTAAATCTGCTTTCATCTTCTCTATATGACCAAACCAACTAAGCATACCTTTTTCTATCCTATTCACTAAATCTACTTTCATTCCAGCTCTTTCCCTTATGACACTTTTTCTTATTCGGTCTTTCAGTGATACAATACATCTTCCACACCTACTTCTTAGCGATCTCATTTCTACTGCATTTATTCTTCTTTTATGCTTTATTTCGTGTAACAAAATTATTCCCATTGCCCGTGAAATGTGCTTTTGTTAAATCATCCGTTCAATTGGATTTGAACGCGACTGGATATTGGTTTCGATTATCGTGACGCAATTGGACGCGACATAATTTGTTTCAATTTGATACCATTTGTTTCACTTTTAAAGCAAATTGGCTTCGACCTGTCAAATACAAAGCGATCGTGATTTCAAGCGCGTTTTACATTTAGCCCAGGAATCTTACTGAAAGGCTTGTGGAGTTCGGTTGCAGAAGGTGAAGCTGTTTATTATCTTGTCTTTATTATGTCCCATGTGTCCCATATGGGGTGGGCACACGAAACGTGACACGGACAAAACTATGACATTGTCTATTAACCACTTCCAGCATAACTTTAGCTTTGACAGATGGAAGAGGTACAATAGTGGAAGGTGGCTAGCCAATTGCCTTAAGTATACCTAACCCTATTCCTTAGTCGCCTCTTACGACATCCTCGAAAGATCTAACCCGACCACACAGATCAATAAAAATAACTATACCTAAGTATATTATCCTACGTTCGAGATTGAATACAAAATACGAAGATTTTACCGCCTAAAGGGATCCTTTTGAGCAACGGTCGATGAGACGTGCGCCGTTTACGAATTATTTTGGTTTTCTGAAAAAAAGGTTGGTCGGGAGGTCGAAGTGGACATATCGGCCGCTGTCGACCCGCGTCGCGGTCACTTTTAATCGACCACGTAACAGACCGACGTCCTAATCTAACCCTTCTCCAAATACCCGACTGGACTGGACTCTAAAGGTGGCGTTTCGATCTGGACCGCACGCAGACGTCACGTCGTTGCGTCTAGAGCTACAGTACTGCAGTCATGTCGCGAACCCAGCAAAGCTGCAAGAAGCAAATTCAAATAGTAAGCTTACATACATACCTACAGGGTGTCCCGAAAATTATGCCAAACTAAAGTCCAGAGGCAGACCATTTAAAATATCCGAATAATCCCTAGTGTATGTTCCGCGATTGTTAGTAGTTTTTTTGCAGCCTTTTATTTTCAAATGAGGTACCTAGACAGAACACATGAAACGCTATTTTTTATAACAAATTTTGATTTAAAATAGATCAAAGAGATATAATAGTGACAGGCTGCTAGTTTGTCACCTGAAACATACACAAAATCCAACAATCTAATTTATTTTTCTTTTGTTCCTTCTCACTCTCACTACATTCACAGAAGAAACGGACAGGTATCAGTTCCACTGTGATCAGGCTGTTAGCTGACCTTTGCCTGTACGACTTCGCATCGCTAGTGTCATTAAAATTTAAAATATTTAAGTCGCCGACGACACATGTGCATGCAGTCGGCTTTGAAACCGCACCTTAACGCGCGCCGCCTAGGGATAGCTTTCGTAATAAAACTCCATAATTGCACTCGTATTCCAAAGGAAATCCTTTGTACAGCAAGGAGTCGCATTTCTACGAAATTCACCTACAATAATGGCGGAGCGTCCTTTGTCTCGCTTTATTTTCTCTGAAGTAATATAGTTCGCAATCACAGACTTATATCGAAATAGATACCGCGACCCTGCATTTGTATGAAACAGGGATGTTGCGGATACATTTTTTTCACATCCGCGGATGCGGATCTGTACAAAAACTCAATTATTGGTTTGAAAGGTTAAAAAACGTAATTACTGCGCGTCAGATTTTGACACGACCACAACAAAATAAAAGCATACCTACTCGTCACCGTCACCGATTCACTGAAGTCCGAAATCAAATTACTGCTTGCCTATTGGTCGACACTCGACACACGCCACTCGCCGGACCCGCCACTTTCTTTCTTGTCGGGGCACGCTACACATCCGCATCCGCATAAACTCCGCATCGAATTTATGCGGATGCTGATGTCAAAATCAATGCGGACGTTCCACATAATTATGCAGATGCGAATATTCGCAACATCCCTGGTATGAAAACCAAGCGTGCCACTTTTTCTCTACCTATTTAGTTACTGTAACGTCACATGAGCGCTTTAGTGATGGAAATTGACAGTGTTCATAGAACAGAACATTACATGCAGTTCGGCAACCTAGTTAAATATATTGTTGATATCAGCACGCCGAGCTGCACTTTAAACTCACTATTTAGCAATTAAAAGTAGGATTAATATCAGCACCCAATTTCTGCCGACTGGCAATTTACACCTATAGAATACATAAATATAATTGTAATAGTGTGCATAGAGTAAGAGTAGTATATATAGCTTTGTAAGATAATTATTAAATCAGACAACAACATTCCGTTGGTGTTTCATTCCATCTACCCAAACCTCTTCACTCTGCCCAGGGCTACTCCCTGGGGTGAAGGGTCCTTCCCAACCCCTAGTATAAGCTCCTCCTGTTGTGGCAAAGACACCTTAGCCTTAATCGGTTGCCTGAGTCTGGGTAATCGGCAACAGGAAAACCACAAATCCACCACCCACATCCCTCCCCGTAGGGTTCCGTCTGTCACCTTAGGTCGCCCGGTGACAGACATCCTTGTCAAGTCGTATGTTAAGGGTAGGTTAGGGCTAGGGACTTAGGGTCTAGGCTTCCCGGGTTCATACCCTCCACCCTGCATATGCAGCCTGTGCAGACGCGGTCAGTCAGAGATACCTACGAACCACGTCCATAACATAACGTGGGTGTCCAGACTACCCCTCGCCTGTACAGACAGTCCAAGTGAAACCGATTCGAAGATGCCACTTATTCAAGTTGTCCTGTCTTTACGCAGTTAAATCTAACCCAAGTGGTACAAAACTAAATAAAATCGCGTCGCGTAAAGAACAGCATTAACTCCCTTTTGGCTCACTTTTGGCAAGCGAAGTACAGTCACGAACCGAGATTGTTGAGCCACTTGTCACTGTTCACAATTTAGACGTGTAATCAATGACCTACGTGACAGTTGGATGTTAGCTATTGGATTAGTATTACACGACCAAGTTACAAACATAGGTAACTGGTTCATCAATCCCGGTTTGCGATGGTGCTTGAGTCATCTATTTCGATATGTCTGTGTTCGCAATAAACGATTTTAATGTCCAGCGGAGTGTGACGGCTAGTGTTGGGATGGGCATGATTTCATTTAACGGCGGAGGGTCGCGAGGGCTTTGATGTCCCGTGCTAATTGGGTCTCAGCAATCGCAGTTTACAAGGAAAACATCTGCTTCCGGTCCCATACTTGGCGTAAGGCTGTGGATGATTTTTAAAGGCAGTAACTAAATTACGAACTTTTTCTGTGGTGTCAGATTTAGAATCAAACCTCTCCACTTTCAGTGGATGTCGTAAGCGCCTAAGGATACTAGGTAGGTTTTAGGCGACAGTAACTCCGTAACGCACTGTCTTACCCAAATAGAATATTATAACAACCCATGTGTTCCCAAATGGGACAAAACATAGCGCAGACAAAACCATGACTACTACACACTTCACGGCCACTTCTAGCATAATTGAAATCCAGATGGAAGAGATATGATAGTGATAACCTAAGCCCATTTCCTGTATTTAAAAATACAGGCACCGTAAATCAGCAACGGTCATTATTTTAAAACCCATTTAAGAGCGTGCAAACAAAATTCGGTGATTTTGATGTTTTTCAAATGCTTTAGAAAGCTATAAATCCTTAAGTTTTTAAAGAAAAACTACTGTAACATATAAATAAACTCTTTTTCTAGGGATTAACGGAAAGAAATATTTTATTAGCAACACAGATTTCTTTTACTTAGCCAATTTGTTGAAGGGTTTTCACAAAAATACGCGTCAGAGCTGTCTTTCACTTGAAAATTTTCCATTAAAATTTACCATAAACGATATAAACTTGTTATTATCCGATAGACAATATAGTCTACTGGGGATTAACGGATTAACATGAATCAAATTATTGATTTTTATTATTCAAATATCATTTTACATAATTTGAAAGTTGAACCATTACTTTATTTTTTTTCTCATTGATTTTAATGTAATTACAAATGAAACAATTTTATTGTAAATTTACAGAATATGTTTAGTCTAACCATATTTTTTTCATGGCTAAATATGAGTTAATTTACATTTCACGATTTTTTAAACATTGGTCCAAAACCACTAAGGTCAGGTGGGGGAAGAGAAACGCAGAGATAAGAGGGCTCTACAGACCATAATCACTCATAACTCGACGAGTTATGGTCTGTGGTGCCTCTTACCCCTGCCCTGCCCCTGAATTTCTCTTCCCCCACCTGATCTTATATTACGTACGTAAAAAATGTGTGCGCCCTCTTAATGTAATTTAATTTCTACCAAGCAACAGTACCCCTTAAAAACACCTCACCCCTTTGTCATCCCTACTCCACTCGTAAATGCCGTCTCATCCCAACTCGCCCCATCGTACGGCAGTGTATTATTCCGCTTGAGAGGCGCCTGCGCAGGCTACGAGAACGCGACGCCGGATATTAACTTCCGCCCGCTGCCGGAACAGCGGAATAACTATTTCGGCAATAAGCTGCGTCTGCAGTTTAAAATATATGCAAAATGTGGATGGGATGTTCTTTCAATTAGATTTATAGCTATTTGGTTTTTAAGATGTCATGCTGGTTGCTTTGCATAATGAAGATTGTTTTCTTTTCACATAAAAGCTGTGAGTTAAAAAAAATACCTCAGAGATGTTTCTGTTTCAAAGTGCAATATAAAAAGAACAGATACAATTTTCGGAAATTAAAACCATGAAAATTTAACTAAGTATTCGTATTTTACGTTCGTAAGTTAGTTAGATAAAAGAGGTATACTATAGTGACAAGTTGCTAACCTATCGCTTAAAATATACCTAATTCTTTAGTCGCCTCTTAGGACATTCAAGAAATAGCAAGGTGTTGTCCTAAAACATTTTCAATAATCAAAATTGCATAATTTTCTACTTCTTAAATTGTACTTGGCCTTTGACGTTGCTTTACGCCCGTTTCACCTGAACACCTTAACTAGTGCCTATTTAAGCGTACATAAACAAACACACCCGTGTTCTAAATGCACTGAATGCAAGCGGAAACAGTTTGCGCGCGTCATCAGCCAACCGCTGCAATTATCCGGACGTCATAAATATGGCTTACGTATCAATTCCAGAGGCTACAGTCAAATGGAGCTATTCACCCCGTCGCATGGCTTTCGCTTCATTGGGTCCGAGTGACGACTTGAGTTGGGCAGCGGGATTCGATAGTGATACCATACTTACTTTATCTTTCTACTACTTAGCCTATTTAAACTTTGCCTTTTTCTGTGAGAGATTTTGAAATCACAGTACACTATTAAATAGTCACTAAGACATTAGAACCTTTGGTGATTTTCTGAACTCGCGTGTGGAGTCCGGTTTAGAGTTAGTAGCATCTCTCCATTTCTTTGGAGGATGTCGAAAGTGGCGGTCAAGGTTTACGTATGCTTTAGGCGACAGACTAGCAGCCTCCAAGCCTTTACAAACGCTCTTACCTTACAAAAGTCCTTGCAAGCCACGCCAAACAGCCTGTTCACACGGTGGCGTTTGTGGATGCTTATGTAGACTTGCCAAGCGTGTAAACGTACCATTATACTACCTCTTTCTCTGTTTCAATTCTTGGCTGCGAAGCGTCTAATAATCATAATCACGGTTTTGTCAGGCACATTTTGTGTGCTCTGCCTACCCTATTTGGGAACATACGCAAGATTGTATGTATGTAAGTGTTTCTTTGGATTACTTCTTGAATCTGTCTCTAAAACTGATCTTGTTAAAATAGTCGAGATGATATCAAGTGTTCACAAAACTAACATATTCCAGTATTGTTCTCAGAACAGGCTATTTGAATAATCCAGCTGCAGTAAACATGAAAGTAATTTTAAGCTGAGCGCCGCCAGCGTGCATCCGCTGTAATTCAGCGATTTCATTAGTCCCCACATCTGTACTGAAATTGGATTTCTTGCCGCTTGCAGCGGATACAGTTTTTACGACCCGCTTAGAATCGAAATGAAAGCTGCAAGTGCTCAGCGTCCATATCAATGGGTGTTACAAGTTGTGACCTGTTTGGCGTACCTGAGCCGCAACTGCCAAGACAAATATTGGCGCTTCGGGCCGCGGCCCGCAGATTAAACTCCGCCAATAAGTTGATTTATTATCCTACAGCCGTAAGCTCTCCAAAGACGCTTGCGTTTCATTATTCATGAAACATCCCTCGGCCATCCTACTCGCTCTCGACTATCGCAACTTCCAAACTCCTTATCTCGCCTTCTATCTCGCAAAGGATAGAGATAAAAAGACCCGAGTTTTCCCGACAAGAAGCCGGTCGGGAAAGAGATTAAGTTCCCACACTAAATACTAATGAGAATCAGAGCTAATGGAAAAGGTGCGGCGTAGTTTGTCTGATGGCTCACATTTCTTGCGTTTCCGGAATGTAAATCATGCGATTTTGTTTTGCGCAGGCTAATTACACCCATTCAGTGTCCGACGGGCGGAACGGAGGCGGGTTCAGCTAGTTCCACTTGAAGTCCCTGAGTTACCCCGATCAATGAATAATGTCCCCGGATCAACTAAAGCGGAAATGTCAACGATGTTGCGGAGACAGAAGTTTCTTAACCAACTTCCTACATTCTGAAGGTTTTTGCCATCAAAGAGTGCCTTGTTTTACAGTGCGTCTCAACTCCTCTACTAAAGGCTACTACTGAGCCCACTCGGCATAATAAAATGGATGAAATTCCGCTTTCATTCAGCGAAATGAGATGAAAACCGCTTTACGACTACAAAAGACAGAGCGAAACCCATCACAGCATTAAATCCCGGCCATCACTTATTCGCCAATAATGTAACAATTTGATCGGTCACTGCTCCCCTCCCCTCTCCCCCCGGGGTCCACTGACCCGGAAGCGATGCGGCGCTCGCCGGATATTAATTTCTCCAGTCGAACGCACCTCCACCGGCCCATTTATCGAACACACCATTGCTATTTAGACTCTCGGATACCCCGTTGCTGGGAGGATGGTAGGGGCAATCAGCGCCGACAAGACATGCGTTGCATTAATCAAACAAAGACTCGTTCTGAATGTTCCACATTCAATGGTTTGTTGTTTTCTTTGATGGAATGCTTTGTTCTGAATGAGTTGTATAATAGATATAGTTGTTGAAGTCCGTCCGTAAAATAAGACTTTAATAGATATTATTTTAATGCACAATAAAAAAGGTGAGATTTATTGTAAGCCAGACTCTACACGATAACACGATATTTTTATCTACCAAAACTGTTTCATAACGACAGTTTCACAAAATAAACTATTAAACCGCTTACGGCTTGCGGTAAAACCGAGTGTTAATTTAAATTTTCCTGCATAAAACTAAAGTGTTTCAGCCATCTGCAAAATAAACATCCTGCAACCTACGTTGTTGCAAGCCACTCTCATGACATTACGGCACGAGCGGAGGCGGGCGCGGAAGCGGGCGCGGAAACACACATCATTAGCGCGCGGTTGCGGCTGCGCGTCCTGACCTCGGCTAACAAGTTTATACTTGTCGCGACGAGTATAGGCTGACACGGGGTTGTTGCTACAAGTTTTCCCTGTGTTTATTTTTAAAAGTCTCATTTTATAATCTATGTAGATGTTAAAATACGTGTGAGCTTAACAAATAACTGACTTTTCGTTTCGAACTCGTTAGTTAGAGCATCTCAGACTCGTGTGATGTCGGTTGAAGAATACCCCTCTCCATTTCTTCCGAAAGTGCCTTAGAGGGCGACTAAAGAAATAGGTTGTAATAATTAATTATGTTATAGGGAACTGGTTAGCAACCTGTCACTATTTTACTTCACTTCAAGGTAAAAAAATGTTAGAATGATGAAATGTCAGCCATTTCTAGCATAGTTTTAGTTTTGCAAAAGCGTAACCTAAACCTATTTCCTTAGTCGGCTCTTACAACATCAACGGAAGAAATGGAGAGGTGTTATTCTACCCCAACACGGTTTTCATCAAGAGTAAAAAACTCGCAAATTTTGTCATCTGTTCAGCCCTGGCATACAACCGCGCAACCACCTCCTAAAACAAAGAGACAGTGCAAATAAAGCAGCGCCACGGTGGTAATTAGAACTAAGCGGGCCGCGGCTCGAGGCCCATTCAAGCTCTCTAATTGCATTCACTACATTGCCGGTGGTTGTTATGCTTTGGGATGCTCTTAAAGAACCATGGTGATATTCAAGTTGTTCGTCTAATGAGGTTGCTGCACCTATTCCAAACTACGATTGACTGTCACTGTTTTTAGGGTTCCATCCTAGAGTGAAAATGGGACCTTATTATTGAGACTTCGCTGTGCGTCTGTCCGTCTGTCGCCAGGCTGTATCTCAAGAACCTTAAAAGATAGACAATTAAATGGGACCCTATTATTGAGATTTCGCTGTCTGTCTGTCTGTTTGTGTGACCGTCTGTCGGTTTCTATGTCACCAGGCTGTATCTCACGAACCGTGACAGCTAGCTAGAGAGTTGAAATTTTCACATAATATGATGTATTTATGTTGCCGCTTTAACAACAACTACTAAAATCAAAATAATAATATTAATTAAGGGAGGGTTCCCATAGAAAAAACATGTTTTTTGCTCTTTTCGGCACGGAACCCGAGTTTTCCGGTTTTCGTTCGCGAGTCCCACTCGCACTTGGCCGGTTTTTTATCAAGCAGACCATATAAATAACCGAAACCATGGAACACCACTGATATAACTGAGCTATCCGTGTTGCTGTTAACTTTGGCATCTTCCATAATTTCAGTCCCCAGGACTTTAGCCAAGATTTTACTTGTTTCGTCCTGTCAATATTGGCCTAGTTCGGATGGGCCTAAAATATGTCGGTAGCGGGCCTTGGAAGGTGATGGATTAGGGGCCTCGGCCGGGGCTAGCGGCGGGTTGCCCATCCGCGTAGGACGATTCATCCACGCAAATCGGTATCCCGAGTAACTTGACTGAATCGGTCGTTCATTTTTAGCTTCGTATGAAGCTGATAAATCATTCTTTAAGTATAAATTGAGAAGTTTAAAGCCTTGACTTTTCAATACGATTGGCAGGTGCATATCTAACTGGGATAAGGAAGAGTAGTGGAAAAAAGACATCATCCCACAGTGGGATCTAATAATATTGTGGAAATATTGTAGAAAATATAATACATAGTGAGTTTATCCACGATTTTTCGGTAAGTTAAAATTAAATTAAATTAAATACATTGCCGTCATTTTTTTCTTGCTGAAATTCAAGATACATTTTCACCAGAACTCATAAAATAAATTGTGTCTCGAAAACATTTCGTATTCGAGTCTAAATTGAAAATCTCGACAGCGAGAACAATATCGGCCCATTTTATTAAAAATGTTATTCGGTGCCAAGATTATTAAATTGAGTCCAGGAGGCTGTTTATTAATAGATCACAGAACGTTCATTTCAGATAATTGTCATTCGGTATTCATTGACTGTGTCATTTATTAACGACTGGGACGCGGCTCGGAACAAAGCTTGGCTATTAAGTAACGACCACACCATTGCTTAAAAAACGGTGACGGTACGGAATCGCAGAGACGCGTCGTATCTGCACCGTATTTGCCGCATGCTCCACACACTGTTGCTCAAATTTGCAGGCGCAACATAACGTTTCCCATTCGAAACATTTTTGACGTGAACCTTCCAAACAGATGACAGTTTTTTAAACAGTGGTATGGAGCGCTTATGTCAAAAACGGTGAAGATACGACGCGTTATTGCGATTCCGTATTATAACCAAACGGTCATTAAGAGGAAATGGAGCGGTCATATTTTGTATGGAAACGTAGTCCCCTGATTCCTCGCTGGATATTACCCGTAGAACAATGATTTTTTACATCAACAATCTAATGATATATTTGCATGTTCCTATGTTTTCCTTTTTTCCTTTATTGAATTATTAAAGGAGATATTAACCTTCAAAAACATGAAAAATTGGTAAGTTTTTTCCGTTGCGTTCAAACCCCTAGAAACCAATCAAAATATAAGAACATAGAAACACAGTTATGACATTTTTTAAACATTTAATGAAAAAACATATTTAATCGGTTAAGTTTTGGAGAAGAAATCAGGGGACTACGAAACGTTGTTTTTGAATAATTTTCATAGGTATTTTCGGTCCGAGCTGTAGTTGTTCTTATCGCACTCGACGTCGTCTGGGCAGGTCACGGCGCGACAGCAATAGATTTAGCAAATACCTATTTTTCAATTCTCTTGACCGGCATATTTCCTCTTAAAAACTTAAGCTGCGTTGTTGGGAGCGTGCGTCAAAAACGATACGCATACGATGCGTCACTGCGATTCCGTACCGTAGGGCGATTATTCCAGCGGTTCAACCATCTCATTCATCTGGCTAGACTTTATATGAATCTGCTGCAGATTTTGATATCGTTTTCGACTATTTGTTAAGAGTTTCTGTTCTTCTAATAGATGACAAAACGACGGTATCAAAATATTCTTCCATTTTTAAAGAAAAGTGTCCAGATGAATGAGACGGTTGAAACGCTCTTATAAATGCCCGTCAGTGTGTTTTTTAAACAAGTGTAGTCGCAACTTTATGCCGCCGTCTCCTCGGTCGAATAAAATTCTTAAATGAATTTTCAGAGGCGGCCGAGTTAATTGGCTGTCCCTTAAAGTTATAGTTGTCGAAACTGGTAAATTAAATTTCTTAAAGTTAATCCCTTATTTCGGTTGAAGAGACAAAGTTTGAAATCGTTTACTTACGTTTATACATACAATTTTGGGTGTATTCCCAAATGGCGTGATGACTAACCATGATGGTATTATTTCATAACCACTTTTCTTTTTTTGATTTGAGTGATGAAAATAATAGAATAGATTCAAGCTTATCGCTTGATGCATACCGACGAGACATACGACGATGCATACGATTTAGTTCACCTCTTACGACATTGAGGGAAGAAAAGAAAAGATGTAATTCTGAGCTCGACACCACACAGAATCGCTTTAGCCTTAAAGTAAGGGTCTCACCAAACCAGTCGACGCCTTTTCGGCAAAATGCGGGTAGAAAAAACTTTATGTCAACGCAATAAGGGCGAACAAGACGTGAATTGGCTCGGCCATTCTCGGTTGAACGAGCCGAGCCGATTGGCGTCTTGTTCGCCCTTATTGCGTTGACATAACGCTCTTTCTACCCGCATTTTGCCGAAGAGGCGTCGACTAATGTGGGGAGACCCTTATATGAACCTGATGATTTGTTATTATAAAATTAATAGGTATTGTCAAAGCGTGTTCATAGACAAACTCAGACTATACTTAATTGTGAAAGCTGCGAAGCCAGAGAACTCCGTGTCTGAGCAAAACAAAGATTCAGGTCAAATTCATTGAGCGGAGATCAATAGACGAGTTATCCGGAGTTACGCGGCTAACTTCGCGATCGCAATCAACCATAGTTCTATTTGTTGCCAATACCACCAACACGCCAATACACCAATACGCCAATTCACACGTCCAATGTTGTACTTGTGGCCAATACCACCAACACGCCAATACGCCAACTACTTATACGAACGTTGCTTTTTTCCGTGGTATTATTTTCTAACATGACTAATTAAACTCGTCGATGAGGTCGCCATCGAGCTATCAAAATTTCCATACAGTATGACATTTAATTTTGACATCTTCGTCGGTGACTTTAGTTTGCTACGTTAGTTAGCAAATAACGTCACTGCATGGATATACAATCATGTTGTTGAAATACCATAAAAGCAAATTAGTTAACAAGTAAAAAAAAATAGTTAAAGTACAGTAGAACCCGCTTAAGACGATTTCTCAGGGACCCTAACAAAAACGCGTCTTAAGCGAGAAAGCGTATTATGCGGGAAAGGAAAAAAAAAATACTACATGTTTTAATTTTGGAATACAATACATACTCCTCATGTCAAGCCAACGATGGGAGCTGTTCCTGTCAATAGAGAAGGCGTAAGCGTGGAGGCAAAAAAGCCAAGACGGCAGCCTCCGCCGAGGTCAGCCACCCACCCACCATAGGCCCGCACCTACAGCCAGGCCGAGCCAAGCGGGCGCCGCCCGCCCCCAGAAAGGAGAAGACGGAGCGAAGCTCGGACACTTCAGAAGGCGAGAGAGTGCCGACAGAGGAGCTGATCCTATTAATTCAGGAGATCCAAGCCGGCCAGAACCCAGTGGCGTTTCTCTTGGAACGGCTAGCCACACTGCAAGCCTGGAGTGACTAGCCGGCTCAGGATGGCCCACTGGAACACCGCCGGCATTACGCCGTTTATAACCGGGTTGCGATGTCACTGAATGGTGGACCAGAAGTCTGACGTAGCACAGAAGACGACCAACGAGGCCTGAGGGCCCACTTGGGAGCGGGAAGACCCCACTGAAGGGGGCAAATGCCTCGAACAGCATCTCTCGAGACTGAGAATACGAGCATCTCGGCTCTGGCTCCGGCGTATTAAACGGGTGACGAATCGTATTAAGCGTTAAGAAATGTATGAAAATATGTCTCAAGTTGCAGGGACTGGCGTAAAGGGGCGTATTAAGCGAGAAATCGTATTAAACGTGATCGTCTTAAACGGGTTCTACTGTATATTGTATTGAACAGGCTAGCAACTTGTTACTATTTTAGCACTAAAACTTAAAACTAAAAAAATATGCAGGAAGTGTCTACGAAAGGGGAAGTAGCCATGGTTTGGTCTATGTAGAGTTCAAAGTTATCTACCTATCCCATTTAGGAATACAGGCGTGATGTAAGTGTGTAAACAAAAAATCGTTTTATTTGTTTTTTTTTTCGGCTAAATCCCAATCTATCTTTAAAATACAGTTGCCTAGTAAAGTAGCGGCCAATAACGTCAATAGCCAATAGGCCAAAGGCCAACGTCCAACGGGCAACAATTAAGTCGGTTAGCGGACGACAAAGTTGCGCACGTGACTCCATCCCGCGCGTGAGGTAACATTTTGTGGCGCTGGGCGATTGCTAACTAACGAACTAAAAAGTCAATGCTTATAGTTGTTCATGAACAAAACTCCGTTCTTTAGAGTTCCGTATCTATTTGATGAGACCCAAGACAAACAGGACTCTATTGATGAGACTTCACTATCCTGTCCGTCCGTCTTTCCGTCCGCAAGACCCTATTACTAAGAGTTTGCCGTCCGTCCGTCTGTCTGTCGGCAGGCTGTATGTTATGAACCGTGCTAGCTATACTGTTGAAAAATTTCACATAATTATGTATCTCAATTAACGCTCTAACAACAAATAAGTACTAAAAATAAAATAAAATAATTATTAACGGGGTATGCAAAAATCGTATGCTTTTTGGTGTTTTTGGGTCATTATAAATAACGGTAACAGATAGACACTTGAAATACTCTCAGTTTCTCAATTTTTTTTTCAATCCTTTACAGGGTGAAATCAAAATGATGATACAAAATAAGTGTATCCTATTTCAGCTAATGCAGTATAATGTCTAAATTTGAGATTTCCATACATTGAGGTCGTGTTTTCATTCCACCTTCGCATGAACATCCAAAATTTTATCAGGCTAATTTTAAAAGGACCATGGTCAAAATGGGCCTGGAACCAACAGCATTGAGATTTATGTCAATAAATAGGTCTTAAAATCTACTTTATTTCATTATATGGGCACAAAGTCGAATTCCATTGCAGAACTAAGATATTTGTATTTTAGTCACGGTGAGTTCAGTACTTTTAGCTACGAAAAATGCATTTGGAGAATATTAATTTATATTCACAATAATAGTGAATGTGTTGCCGAAAATGGAGGTAGTTGTGAACCGCGTTCGTTGTGTCTAACAGTTGCACGGAAAGAGCGGCAGCGCGCAGTACACGTCTATGATGATGGGCCACGGATTGGCTCAAAACATGTCGAGCTAATCTCGATATAAAAATACGTGAGTAGATCTACTATGAGTGAGTCTCACGGTAATTTTATCTTTAAAACCATCAATTGCTCACAAAGCTTATTTTTATTTTACACACTAACCCTACCCTAAACCTGTTTTTCATAGATTTTATTGACTCTTAAACTAAGATTTAAAAATAAATATCTCAGTTCTCCCATGGAATTCGACTTGGTGCCCATACAATGAAATAAAGTAGAGTTAAAGACCTATTTAATGACCTAAGTGTCAGCTCTGTTGGTTTCAGAACCAGGCTTCATACAAAGTTGCCCATGGTCCTTTGTTTTTATTGAACTTTAATGATTTGGGTGCATTAAAAAAGAGCAAAACCGTATGTGTGGTGTGGCTCTCCTTTGCTTCCGTAGATGTCGAAAGAGGCGACTAAGGAAAGAGATTTAAGTATGCTTGAGGTGACAGGCTTGAAACCCGTTGTCATTCACTACTTTTT
>BHDV01041186.1:63478-90467 GCA_005406045.1 Adoxophyes honmai | reverse complement strand
ACATTGTTCTTTTTTGTGAAACCTGTCTGTACCTTTTTATTTTATTTTGTACAATAAAGAGTTTTTTACTTACTTTACTTACTTAAACACGCAAACGAGGTTTACTAACATAGTGTAGTAGTAATCAATACCCTGTGGTCTAAATCGAGCTTAAACCTTTTTATTTAGGTCATTCACGGATGAAAATTGAGAATGTTTTTTTAAACTCTTTCAGAAGGCTTATTAGGTACATGTGAAATCAAAATGGTTGTACAAAATACATAACTTGGCTAATACTGGACCATTTAAAGCACTAACTCAATTATTTTTATAAAATTAGTCTTATCTAATTTGAGCCCTGACTTAATTTCGACTTAATATAAATATTCCAAATTTTATCCGGCTACTTCAACATTTCGACGTAACATATCACACTAACTAAACTAAAGTAACTGAATAAAAACACTCATTTTGTATCACCAATTAAGACTCCACCCTGTATAGTGCATTCTTATGATACGAGTTGCTAGTTTGCTCTAATTCCTAATTGCCATCAAAGCGTAAAGAATAAGTGCGTCCTCCACTCTGAAGCGGCCAATAACTGAGAAATGAGTTCTGTCGAGTTGCCAGCGAGCGCCGGATCGACTTATAATCGAGTTGGCTCGCCCCGCGGTATCGACTGGCAATCGAATCGGACTCGAGTCACGTCTCAGATGAGTCAAGCGAATGTAATGTCTTTTCGTTTCGGCCGTGGTTTTGATTGGCGTTGAAGACAATTACAGCCAGATTTAAATTAGGTAATTATTATAATTTTTAAGCTTCTGTACCCAAAGGGTAAAAACGGGACCCAATTACTGAGACTTTGCTGTCCGTCCATCCGTCCGTCTGTCCCTGGGCTATAATTATCACAAACCGCGCTGGACAGATATTTAGTTGATTTTTTATTACAAATTATGTATTGTATCGCCGCTACAACAACAAATACTAAAAATAACATAAAATTATTAGTTACGGAGGTTTCCCATACAACATCGCGATTTTTTTTGGCGTTTTTAGGTCGATATAAACTGTAGACATCTGAAATTATCACAAAATATTTAGTTGTATATCCACTTGAAAAGTAAATTATTGAATCTAAAATGTATCAAAATCTACCGTACAGTGAATAAAATCAGCCGAGTATGCATTTTTTCCACTTCAATTTACACTAGAAAAGATTCTTATTTAGCTTTTGTGCTCCGTTGGGTTTAAATTGTTCTGATTTATATAAAAGTGAGCATATTGATCAATGTCCCCCCGCCCGTCCCGCGTAGAAATATGAGGCCAATCCTCGCAAAGGATAAGATTTGTTGGAATATTTCTATTCCGATAACTATTTCACATTATTTATGGTCCTTTTATTTTAAATGCGTATAAATTTTATTCAGTCGATTGTCAAATTTAATATTCTTTTCATTTCTTTGCCTTTTTATTTAATTTTAATGATTGCTTCAATGTGAACTTCATAATTTCTGTTCTTCAGTGACTCGTAAACAATTATTATGTTAAGTCATTCTCACAAAAATTGAGTTAAAAGATCTTAAAATGTAAGTAAAAAATGATTCTTACATAAATACTCCTTTTAAATTACTTCACACCCCGTTACACAGAGAACAAAGAAAAATGATAAAACCGAAGGTAACTTCGAAAGGTCACTCCAGCGTTTACAAGCAATGAGGTACTTGTCCCACCGCCGGCGAGTAAGCGATATTCTCTTATTAAACCACTCGCTACTCGCCGCTTGCCCTCTCGTTTCTAGTACTAATTACATACATACATATTCTCACGCCTGTATTCCCAAGAAGGGTAGGCAGAGCCCATTAATTCAAAAATTCAGTGCCACATTTAGCAATTCCAGGGTAACCAGATGGTTAAACGTGATATTGCAGTGACAGGTTGCTAGCCCATCGCCAACAATACACTAACTCTTTCCCAGAGTCAACTCTTACGACAACCACGGGAAGAAAGGGGGAGGTGTTATTCTAACTCGGCACCACACAGTACTAATTCTACTAGTTTATCGCTTACTCGCCTGCGGTGGGACTAATGCCCGAAGCCCGGACTTGGCTTCGAGTTACCGAACACTTGAGAGTGTAACGAGTCCCGCCTGCAGGGAAATATGTCTCGTAAAAGCCTGAAATGAGCGAGCTTTAGTTTCATAGCTGGCGCGGAGTATACAACGGAGATGGTAACACAAGGGGGCGCGCGTTGAGTCAAAATTTAGAACCCATTTTTGGGATGAGGAATGTTTTGATGTTTGTTATGCAGAAGCATAGAGGACATACCCTAGAGAGTCAATGTCATTGGATTTGTTCGAAGACGGTTCCGCCAAAGCATGGCGGCGTTCGCTGTACTCTTATTGGCCGGCCCAAGATCGCGCGTAACGCAGTGCCTTTTTCCTCTATGGTTATTGGCTCTTTACAGTTTCTGTGACAGTTTACAAACTGTCTAATTTTTATTAATATCCTTGATGCTGAAATTTTTCGTGTCACGACCATGGACCTACTATACGGTCGTATTTCCTTTGTTGACTAACGTGCAAACAACAAAAACATGTCCAAAAGTACGTTCTAAAATAACACAGGTATTTTAATAACTTCCTGTAGTACACTCGAGTGTCCGGCGCTTACTTAGCTCCTAGTAAACCCGCACCTGCGAGAGTGAGATAGCGCCTGGGGATTAGCCTGCTCTAAACAACGAAGCGGTAAGCCAATAAAGATTTTTCCGATAACACCCGAGTTCTTTAGACTACTTAGGGAACTTCGGGACAATCCTGTTTGGGACGCGTGGGCTTCCAGTAATCACGTTATTATAACTTCTGGCGTAAATCGTAATCTATTTTAAGATGATTGAACTTTGTTCCTTAGTTCTTACTCGTAAACAAGGATGTGAAAAACGAAAAGCCGATGTCACCACCATGAGTAACATCAAAACTAAGGTGCAGCGCAGACGACAGACTATCCGTGACGCACTTTTTAGTCTGTGAAAATAGAACCTATGCAGTAACGCACACGACGCGCAATAACCCGAGCATTATTAGTTTTGTTCTGCAGGTCAGGTTCTTCAAACTACCCGCACTTGTTTTTTATCAGTCCCGGCGTCTTGAACTACCACTAAAGTTCAAAACATTAGAAAGTTAACCATACGAGTACAAATGTATGGCTAAGTTCCGTTCACAACGGAAAAGTTGGTAGTAATTTTACGACCTAAGCACCTAACACAGGTGCAACTTTTTGGTCCTAACTCTGAAACGATTTGCACGGAGAATTTTACAGGACTTCTAGGTCACAAACTTATCGAAGTAAGTTTCTCCATAAAAATCGTTTCCGCCGTAACTAGCGAGTATGGTCACTGAACATTCATTTTACAGAATAGATATAGGTTCGGCGGTCGCTTTCTGTCTCTTGTGCTAGTACCAAATCCAGTTAGTTGCGGAGAGTACTAAACTGAATGTGATGAAACACAGCGATCGTCTATTGTTTTCGCCGTCGTCAACAGTCAGCGGTTCTACAACGAATATGGCCAGCCTATTGCCACTCCAGTCCAACAATAATTAAATCCAATTGAATGAAATTGAGGCTATGTTCTTTCATTTATTATCTTCAGTGCTTAGCCGTGTAGCTGGGGGGCTTAATCTTCTTTCGCGCTGCACGCCGAGCGTCGGCTGCAAACATTCAAAATGTCCCGTTGGCTAGTAAACAAAGTACAAGCGTGTTAATTCGGTGCTGGGTCGATGCCCTAGAACTTATTAAATTTACAGATACCTTCATAGCTTTGCTCGACAAAGGGAATCTTTATTACGTTTATTGTGACAACGGGGTGGGTCAGGAATCAACTGGTTTGACTGTATATAATTATGTCACCGGAAAATAACACATTCCTAGAAAATCTATAAACTTTCGTAAGATTTCAAACGAGAAAGAAAAAATGTTTTATGCCCACATTTTCGCAAAACTTTATGTAATCTTACCTAATTCAACATAATTAATATGATCTAATTTGATCTAAACTAATACATTATAATCTAACCTAACCTAACCTAAATCTAAATAATTTTACGAAAATGTGGCCGTAAAACAATACAATTTGCCTCTCGTTTAGAATCTTACGGAAGTTTATAAATTTCCTAGAAAATTTTCGCAAATTTTTAAACTTACGGATTTTGTTATTTTCCGGTAACATACATACCTCTATACCTACTTACCTATGTACATGTCATAACCGTAGGCATCGCCAACAGCTCAGCAGCAAAATGTCCCAATACTACCGAAAGAGGATAATGAAATTGAAGTTCTCGGAACCGACATTCAATCTAATAACTTCCAAGTAAATGTAGGAGGGAATTTCATTTCGTATCATATCACTTAAAAGGAGTGTGTGGACCCAGTTTCCGTTAAAAGTGTTTTACGGGTGTAAAGCGACGCCGTACAAAGAACCGGCGGACGGCTGCAGCCGGCAGGTCCTCGCTCTAGCTCTAAGGCTAAGCGCGCACTACGACTTTTTGTCGTGCGACACGATTTTAAAATAGCGCTGTCCATACTGATTTTTTCATCATAGTGCGCGCGATGACATAATAATATAAACCCTTACGTTGCATTTCTGCGACAAAATTGTCGCGCGACAAAAAGTCGTAGTGCGCGCTTAGCCTAAGGGCGTGTTTATATCATACGGGTATGGCGATTAAGGCCCTGTCCATAAGTACGCGCAAATTGGCCGCGTATTGGAGTACATTGCTTCTTCACGATGCGTCGTAGTTTCATTAAGCGTGACAAATGCAGCAATGAATAGTCAAACGCGTTCAAAATCGCGGCGTATTCGCTCCTTCTGGGCAGGGTCACACTGCCCCACACCACGCTGCATATTGTGTATCGCACACCGTACAAGTACATACACATAGTGATTGTATGTATACAATCACGCCTGTTCCCAAATGGAGTAGGCAGAGCACACGAAACGTGACATAGACAAAACCATGATTATGACTATTCCACGCTTCGCATCCACTTTTAGCATAGTTTTAGGTTTGCAAAGATGGAAGAGGTAGAAAGGTGTCAGGTTGCTAGCTTGTCGCCCAAAACATATCTAAACCTATACTACGAAAAATAACAAGAAATGGAAATCTGAGGTACTGTAGACGACAGGCACCGGTAAAGTGACCCTTCGGTGATATCCCTGTAAAAAGCTTAACAACTATGCTAAAAATATAGAAACACTTGTAACTAGTACTTACCTAATACTTACCTCATACATTTCATGTCATGTTAGTTTTTAGTTTTACTGCAAATTACCTGTATTAAGTTTAATAAAGACGCGTAAACAAAGGCGAGCACGAAGGAGACAACAACTGTCATATTCCTTGTCCCACAAGTGGGCAGTTGCAATAATACGAGCAAGTTGGACGGACGGTGTCAGCCCTCGTGACCCCTTTCGCGAACATTGTGTTAATTATCTGTTGTTTTTCTTGTCATACTTCTCCGCTGCACCTATTCTACTATCTACAGTTTACAGGTACTATCAGGTAAAAATGGATCGCTAGTCGCTTGCAGCGGAGGTATCGCTGCACCGGACGACTCAAAGCGCTGAGAACAGCTCATAACGTTTTATTAAACCAGTTCCGAGTCAACACGATCGCTCTGCCTTTGTGCCTCGTGTACGTCCGTCGGGCGTGCCGAACGTCTAGTGTGTCTAGTGTTTCAAAATTATCATAAAATCAATAACGATTTCGTTAGCGAATTAATTCGAAATTGAATGGAGACGTGTCGACCGCGGCAGTTGTGTAAACGTTACGCTGGCGGGACGGTCTCTGTACGTCTAGTATGTTCAAAACGATCATGCAGTCAATAACGATTTCATTTACGAGTTATCGCAAAATTGTATGGAAACTGAGACAACGCCGCCAGCGGAACGTTTGCACAACTGCCGCGATCGACACGTCTCCACACAAGTAATTCCGCGTCAATTCGCAAACAAAATTGTTATCGAATTCATCACCGTTTTGAATACACTAGACGCTCAGTTTCCATAATTTTTTTCGATAATTCGCAAACGAAATCGTTATCGAATCCATGATCGTTTCGAATACACTAGACGTTGTGGTTGTGATTTAAGACATCGCTGAACACTAAAGTGCTATGAACTGCTGTAACGGCTGAGCCTTACGAGCGCTCGAGGTGGTAGAAGTGACTAGTATCTGAGTTTGGTCGCTGAGAAAGTTTAACGAGAGGGATAACTTATTCATGTGGTGCAATACAAGCTGTTAGTGACTCCCTTGACAAAAATTCACTGTTGTGAAAGCTAGAAACATGATGTGGAAAGTATTTTACATGGGGTTTCTTAAATACCAAACTATCGCAGCTCTCAAAATCGCGTTTGATGGCAGTTACCAAGATTCCTAGATGAAGGACTACGGGCTTAGCCCGAAATATTAGTAATCTCAAAGTATTACGTGGCTTATTTGTATTTTCTATTAGGTATTAAGTATTAAGAACAAAGGCTGAAGCTGCATTGGCAAAGCTGATAATATATGTCAAATTGTTGAAAACCATTTTAAGACCCAGTATCCTCGCACTTAGGACATGATAAGCGTAAAAATTTGAGTAAAAAAAATAGGTTTTTGTAACGTTTTATACTTAAGCCAAGGATACTCTAGGGGACAGATGTCCCACGGCATGTGTCGGCGACATAATCACGCGAAGCCGGCCGATTTCGCCTGACATATCTGGCGACATCGTACGGCTTATTGTGTCGTATTGACACGTGTCGTGCGATGTTGCCCGACATGTCGAGCGAAGTCCGGTTACGTCGCGCTACTTCACCCGACGTTGCTGGGGATACGTGTCGTGGGACAGTTGTCCCCTAGTGTATCCTTGGCTTCAGTTGCATTCTGTACACCTCGCCGAATATTTTGCTCAGCATAGTCTGTTGGAGTCCATTAAATTCATTGACAAATAACTTGCCTGAATATCATCGCAGTATCAATAGCGTTTTAATCGAGCCGAGTTTTAATAACACCGCGTCGCGTACGAAAACAGTTCCTGGCATTTTCATATCATTGACTTTCATTTTATTCGCGATTACTTCGATACCGTTCCGATCACAGACTTATATCGAAAGAGATACCGCAAATTTCTGCATTTGTAGTAAAACCAAGCGGGCCTCTTCTTCTCCACCTACTGTAACGTCACATGAGCGCTTTAGTGATGGGAATTGACAGTCCATGTGAAACCGATTCAAAGGTGATGCCGCCTTATTCGAGTTGTGCTGTCTCTAAGCAGTTAAACTTAATCTAAGAGGTACAAAACTAAATGAATTGCGTCAAAGGAAGAGCATTGCTCTCCCTTTAGCTATGTAAACACTAGTGCGCTTTCGCCTTCACCTTGCGTCTTCCTCTGTCGCATGCCCGTGCAACCACCAACCACAGCGCATGCCGCCAGAGCGTCTTCATTGAGGACGGATCTAGTTTCAGCGCATGCGCTGTGGTTGCGCAAGGTGAACGCGAAAGCGCACTGGTGTGGACATAGCTATTCGGCTCCGTTTTGGCAAGCGTCGTACATACACTTGTGTCATCTATTGCGATATAAGTCTGTGGTTCCGATACACCCGCAAATCAAAGGAACGTGATGTGATAGACGGCTAAGATATTCAGGGAAGCAAATGGCTTCTGCCAAGAATAGCTTTCGACGGAAAGATATCAAATGTTACAGAGATGTGTGCCGCAGACAGGCACATCTGAAACAAGGCGATGCTGATGTAATCTACTACCGGAAATTTCATCTCAAACACAGATCGCAACCCACATAGATTAAAACCCGGACAAACGCAAATCGGATTTGTAGATGCAAGTGTACTTTTGATCTGACATCCACTCCGTGAATAGATGGCAGCTACTTCTGTCTAGTCATCATGTTCGTATCCCTAAATGGGGTAGTCTCAGTACACGAAATATTGCGTAGACAAAACCATGGTTATTTATCGTTACGTTGCCAAAATTAGGTTCTAAGTTAGATAACAGGGTTATGATTATGAATAACTGTCGACAAGTTTATCTTACCTTCCTTAGTCGCCTCTTACGACGTCAACGGAAGAAATGGAAAGGTACTTTATTAATAGATTAAGGTGAAGTCAAAGAATGTAATAACTGTACCATTTAGTACCTTTTTACAAGAAATGTCACTGTAACATACCATACTATCTACTAATACAAAACAATATGAAATTCATTATCAAAAGGTTCAAAGTGACACAGGTAGCAATTTCTTTGACTGTACTGCCTGATAAATCAGAACTTGTAATGAGTTTCCCTACGTTACATAAAATACTATTCTTCTAGATATATACTTATACTTATACTTAGATATATAGACTTCTGGCATTTTGATATCTTCGAAACAAAGACGATTTAAAAAGTGAGAATAACAATTCCATTCTCTTCATAAAGTTCGAGCTCTCAGACCCCACAGCGCTAGCGTTTTGTAAAACGCTACGCACGGGAATCAGATTCTGAAGTTAGCCTCAGTTTGTGTGACTCATTCCAATTTCCGTCCCCTGAGGGAAACTGCTGCCTCTACATATATTATAGGCCCTACGCAGACGGCAGACTATCCGTGACGGACTTTATAGTCTGTGAAAATAGAACCTATAGAATTATATGCAGTAACGCACACGGCAATGCATACACAATGCATACAATCCACGCAAACTTTTTGCGCGCCGCAGACTCGATCCCACAAAAAGTCTGTCGTCTGCGCTGCCCCATATACTTGGGAAACTCATATTCAACCTCACACAAGATACAGTGGTAGAAGTGAAGATACCATTTCACGCTTCGCAGCCACTTCTAGCATCATTTTAGGCTTGAAAACATATAGAAGAGGTAGATTTGTAAGGATGGGTTGGGTAGAATAATACCTCTCCATTTCTTCCGAGGATGTCGTAACAGGCAACTATGGAAATAGGTATAGGTAGATATGCTTTGGCGACAGGGTAGCGATCTGTCGCCATTATACTACCTCTTCCCTGTAAAATATTTTGTGGTGGGAGACAAATGTTTTATCTCTTTTCAGGTTAACACCACAGTGTTAATTTCATGTAAGTATGCAATACACATATTGCATACTTACATGAAATTACATTATAGTTTTGCATACGAGTATACTACACTATATCTATGTCTTTCCCATGTTACGTGAAACTTGTACAGCACTGAAAAATTATGTAAAGATATCTAGGATGCATCGCCGGGTACGCTTTCCATCAATAAGTAAACTAGTTTTATACGGCACTCAGCTTCCGTCCTTTTTTCTCCTATTGGAAAGACAGGGATGCACGTTTCACATACGTGGGAGAAGCTAGTGCGCGGCAGTTGTAATATCTTTTATGAGCGCAATTAATCTGCGAGATTGCAGCGATTGAGTGTAAGCTACGCGGGGCCCGCACAGCCGGCGGCAGCGGGGCGTGTGGCGGAAGCGGGAGAGATAGCGGGTTTAATTCTTAGCCGTATTAAAATGTTAGCACTGGTTCCATTACTTTCAAGGTTTTTGCGGGTAATTATGGAAAAGCGTCATTCTTACGTGTTGTCGGGATATAATAACATTACTCCATTTCTTCCGTGGATGTCGTAAGAAGCGACTAAGGAAATGGGTTTAGGTATGCTTTAGGCAACAGGTGGGCAACCTATCACTATTATACTACATCTTCCATCCTGTTTTTAATCCTAAAATTATGCTAGAAGTGGATGCTCGCACGCCTCGGCGTGAAGAAGTCACTATCATGGTTTTGTCTATATCACGTTTAGCGTGCTCTGCCTACCCCATTCAGGAATGTAAGCGTGATAGTATGTATATTATGTACAAATGTATGTAGGTTATTCTTAAATACAATCGCTCCCGCTTCCGCTCCGCGCTCCGCTGGCAGCGCGCGGGAGCGGGCGCGTTTCCCCGCACTCAATCGCCCGCTCGTCTTTTGTCCCGCCCCGCCATGATGAATCTCTCCCATTTCTCGGATGGATTCTGTGAAAGGATTTCTGTTTCACTGATGGCTAAGCAACGGCTGCCTGGGACTAGCGTGATTTCCAACTCACAACACAATTATTGAACTCGGTCCGGGCGACACACTGGCTTTGATACTGTCACATACATATGTCTTCATTTAACGACGTTAACGGTGTATTGACCTTTAATGTGCCACATGTTAATGTTACGTTGGAATTTTTACATCTATGCATACAATTACGCCTGCGATCTTAAATGTGGTAGGCGTATCACACGAAACGTGACATACACAAGACCAAGACTATTACACGCTTTGCAGTCACTTCTAGCATAGTTTTAGGTTTGCATACAGATGAGAGAGGTAGAATAATGACAGGTTGCTAGCCTGTCGCCTAAAGCACACCTAAACCTATTTCCTTAGTCGCCTCTTACGACATCCATGGAAGAAATGGAGAGGTGTTATTCTATCCCGACACCCCACAGGGCTTTGTTACTAAGACTCTATAATGTTTGTCTGTCGCCAGGCTGTATCTAGAGAACTGTGATAAAATCCTTACTAATATTATAAATCGGAAAGTGACTTTGTTTGTTTGTATGTATGTTTGTTTGTTTGTTTGTTTGTTTGTTCCGCTTTCACGCCGTAACTACTGAACCGATTGCTTTGAAATTTTGCAGACGTAAAGATAGAAGTCCGGATTAAATACTAGGGTACTTTTTATCCCGGTAAAGGGTACTTTTGTTCCCGAGGGAATGTTCGCTTTATACCGCAATATAACCGAATTCCACGCGGGCGAACAGCGGGCGGAAAGCTAGTTTTTAATAAGACAGTGGAAACTACACGACAAATTTTCCGATGGAATTTTTCCGATTCGTAAATATAACAACTGCCCCCACTTACCCCCAATTCCATTGTCTGATTTGGGTCCACAAATAAGGTAAAAATACCAATGCTCGACGCCTCAACGCCCAGTAGTTGACACCCACCTGTCACCTGTCTTACTATGACATAAGGTTGCAAGTGCCAAGTATTGGGTCAGTGTCGAGCACAGGCACGTTTACCTTATACATTACATACAGTGATAATGAAATCCTTCTGTAACGATATTTTCTCACGAGAATATCAATTCCATCCCAAGTTATTTATTATTATAACATAAATTCATATCACAACCGCTGCAAACAGATAACAACAACATAAATAGAACAGTTTGAAATCGAACTTCTGTTACAAAAACATTCATATTTTCGCTATCCGGCATATTGAAAACAAGGAACGATATCGCAACAATTCATCGGCAGCGAAGCGATCTAAGCTGTTTTAAATAAAAATTGCAGTCGGCGCGATTCAGATATTGCCTCGTAAATTACGGGCGCCCGCCGCCGGGTGGAGCCATACTCATATTCATACTCATTTATTCGCAAAATCCAACTTCGCAAAATCCAACTACACATAATCACAATAAAATTGGGAACAGGAACGTTGGCTGGGTATAGCCAGTCACCACTGGATGGGTAGTACTCGAAGAGATTCAGATACGAGAACTCAAAAGCTTATAGTTTACTGTCCTTAAATAAAGGACTAATTACACCAAACGATATGCGCACCGAACCAGGACAGACTTTTTTAATTATCCCGTAAAATAGTGTCCCACTGCTGGGCATTCGCCCCTTCTTTTTGCCATTCCTTCCTACATACGTATACATACATACAATCACGCCAGTATTCCCAAACTGGGTAGGCATAGTACACAAAACGGTACATAGACAAAACGATGACTATTGCACGATGGCCACTTCTAGCACAATATTTTTTAGGTTTTGAGGTAGCAGATACAATAGTGTCAGGTTGCTAGCCTGTCGCCTAAAGTATACCTTAACTTATCTCCTTAGTCGCCTCTTACGACATATCTACGGAAGAAATGGAGAGGTGTTATTCTAAACCCGACACCACACGGGCATTTCTTCCTTATTCCTTCCAAATGTTAAGGCTAAAAAGCATCCAGGTTGTTCCAACAACAATCCGTGGCCTTCTGCTCCTCTGGTCCCTCGGAACCCATTCAGAAAGAATTTAACGATCTTTAAACGATGGTGATGATACTTTCCGTTCCAATTTCGGCAACGGTAACGGCGAGATTTCCTTATCTTAGCTTAGTCAGATATCGAATCATTTATCCACTACTTTTGTCTTTATTGCCAAGTTGTGCACCCCAGCTTGACTGCAATTATCTTTCGCGACATGCGATCATTACCTGGTTCACTACAAACTAGAAATGCATGCCGGCGACCAATCTCGAGCAATTCTATTAAAATCGTCTGAATTTTCTCCACTGCAAGCGTGCCAAGTAGACTCTTGTATTAATTACGAAGGAGCTTAATTATCTCTATACGAGGCACAATTTAGCCGGGTTCAGAGCACATAAACTCGCGCACTTTTGGTCTTTGCAAATGTAGAGTAACCGTGTGAGTTGCAAATCTAACGTCCTATTACCTAAAACGCTATACATTATGTAGTAAATGTGTCGCTGACCCATTTTGGCTGCAGGGACGCAGGCAAATCCTGCAATCAGTAACTGCAGCCTAAATAAATCAAACGCCCGCAGCCTAACCCACCGCATTCGGTGGTAAGCCACCGGCCAGCGACGCTGCCAGCAAAACCCTCGATCCATTACCTATTTAACAAGGGAACTCCTGTGTGGCCTGCGACTGGACAGAGCAATGAACGAGGAAAATGTTGACTGGTCGCTGGTAGAGAGATGTCGTGGTAGAGGCAGGAGACAGCGCAGTCAATCTCGTAAGACACGGCCGGATATCGGCTACCGATTACTGTGTTACAGCTCCCTAAGTACGGAGAAGGTATGAACGTTGTTTGAGAACCGTGTTCTTAATTATAAACGAAATGAAGAGTACACCACATAGGTTATGCACTGGAGTTTATTTCTTTTTAGGTTTTCTGGCACTTAACCATGTTATTCTATGAGTCCAAATTATAAAGTACTACTTCCTTGATATTATGCTACCCGGATTTCGACACGTTTTGATGTTTAACGTTCTAATGTAAACTTTAAACTCTCAAAGAAAGGCAACTAATATAAATAACAAAAACTCATCCAATCTAAATGCATAGCGCGCCACAAACGGCCCTGCTTCGGCTTCTAAAAATTAACGCAGTGTCGACGCTCACAACAGTCACCCCATTTAGTCAACCATCGATACTTCCCGGCGTCAGTGCTATTTGAAGTTAGCTAGTTGCTATTAAATGATGCTATAGATCAAGGGTTCCCAACCTTTTTTTCGTCGAGCCCCCCCGGATCACAAATAATATTTTCATGCCCCCATAGTTTTTTCAGTGTTTACAATAAAACTAGCATTATTTTAACGACATTTGATTTCGGTACATTGAAACACAAACGTCTCGCGCCCCCCTTGAGATTGCTCTACGCCCCCCAACGGGGGCGTGCCCCCCTGGTTGGGAACTCCTGCTATAGATGATTAATAATCCGTGTGTTGTCGAATAACGCCTCTCCATTTCTTCCGTGGGTGTCGTAAGAGCCGACCAACGAAATAGGTTAGGGTATATTTTAAGCGACAGGCTAGCAACCTGTCACTATAACTGGCAACTTAAAACCTAAAAAAAATAAGCTAAGAGTAGCCGCGAAACGTGACCGTGATAGTCATGTGTCGTTTTGTCTACGTAGCGTATTTGTAAAGTGTGCTCTGTCTACTTCATTTGGGAATACAACCGTAATGGTATAAAGTTGCTAAAGTTCGAGACCAACATGATAAGCAATTTAGACGTTTGCGCAGGCATTAGTGCATTCCGAGTCCTGGGGGAGGGGCTGATGCATTGTTACCCGCAGCGGGTACTGCCTTTGTGGATTCCGTATGCAGACAGCTATGGAGGTTTACCGTGTCGCGTTTTGTTATTAATGGTGACACTGTCTAGTAACTTTATTTCTCAATACAATTTCATGGGTAGGTATTATCGAACCAATTGATTTCTGACCTAAGGCCGGCATTACACCTGTAAGTTTTACTTACGTAAGTAAGGGCGAAGCTATCTGCAAAAAAGAGAGACGAGCATTGTTGTCCTATTCTAACTTATACCTGTGTCCCTACTTACGTATGTAAAACTTACAGGTGTAATGCCGGCCTAATGTCATAGTGACATTCCATTGACCGACAAAGGAAATCTTTTTTACGTCAATCCTGACAACGGTGGGATAAACCTCGGATAAACATCCATCGATTTGACTGTGACGATAGTTTTACAGTTTCACTTAATATAATTAATATCATCGCAGTTTTAATTAGTCAATATTAAAAGTGCTACAACACGGAGAAAGCAACGTTTTCACAATTATTAAAATTGTTTATACTCGATTGTTTTCTCGGTGTCGGAATTTCCGGATAAAATCTTCTCTTTCATGCGCCATTTCCTCTAATTTCAAATAAAAATCGATGAAAGGGTAATCAAGTGGTTTTAAGGCATCGAGAATTTAAAATAAGATGAAGGCCGATTCAACCAAACCTTCTATACCCGCAAATAAATTAAGTTTTTGAAAGAAAAAAGCAAGTAAAAATGAGTTATTCCATATATCACCCCTGTATTCTCAAATGGGGTAGGCAGATCACACAAAGCAATACATAAACAAAACAACGACTGTGTCACGTTTCGCGGAATATTTTTTTAGGTTTTTGTGTACTCGTATGTGGCTTAATTGGACCTGGTAACAAGTTGAGCAAAATTTGTACAAAACCAAACTAAAATTCATGAACAATCGAAAAATGTAAGTACAATCATACATAATCACGCCTGTATTCCCAAGAGGGGTAGGCAGAGCACATGAATTCAAAAATCCGGCGCCGCGTTTAGCAATTTCAGAGTAACCAGATGGTTAAACGTGATATTGCAGTGACAGGTTGCTAGCCCATCGCACACAATACACTAACCCTTTCCCAGAGTCGACTCTTACGACACCCACGGGAAGAAAGGGGGAGGTGCTATTTTAACCCAGTACCACACGGGTATTAAGTACAATCATAATAAAACAAATGAGTGTTGGCACGCGACCCGACGCCTGCGACGTTGCGGCTATAGTAAATCAACGATAAAAATACGACAGTAATTTCATCAGTTACTCGCGCCCTTCTTTAATCCCGCCGCGTACTATTGGCATAATTAGAAGAGTTGCTTTGTCGCCGCGCGACTAGTCTCTTTGTTACATTGCAGGTGCGGTGACAAAGGACTCCTAAAAATTTAGGAATTCCCTCACTTCCGTGGGATTCCGAAAGCGTATCCTGACTTGGTGTCAACGGGAACGATAGAAACTTTATTCAAATCCAACCCAATTTTTATTATTTTTATTTATTTGATAAAATCCCCGGCATTTAACGTGACAATATTTGAAGTAGTGGGGGTAATTTCGCGCATCGTTTTTCAATAGAAAAAGTGTCTTAAAACCTTGCAGAGTTTAAACCCGGAGACTGAATGAACAAAAATATTTGTACTTCAGCGTCAGCGGTTCAGTTTGGCATCAACTTTACTTAAATACAGGCTAGATATTATGGTTATCACACAGCAAATAATATTTTGAAAGAGGATTAAATTTACTAAGCAAATATGGGGAATGTGGATGGGTGCATTGGGAGGGGAAGACCTAGACGGACGTTCCGTGATCAAATCGCGGACGTTTTAGAAACAGGTCAGGTCAAGAGTACCCGAAACCGCCGAGCATGTATGTGTTGATTAATGAATGTGGATGAAGCAAAAGAGGTATGTCAGAATCGCAGCGAGTGGAACAAAGTAGTCTCTGCTTACTTCTGTGGGAAAGAGACGTGACGTTATGTGTGTATGTATTTGTAAGTAAATAATATTTTAAGACATTTTTGCGTTTCTGTAGACATGATGACTGTTCTCAAAAGCTCATTCTACCTTTGAATGAATTCAACTTTTGATTGAATCCGTCCAGCGGTCTTCGAATAATCAAAACAAATTGACCTCCTTTTCTTGGCGCCAGTGAAAATACTAACCCTGTCGGGCACAAAAGCACACTCCTCACAAAACACCCGAGAAAAGAGAAACACTTGTTCCTTTAATTAATCGAACAGTCAAAAGGCGGAGAAACAACTGACAATCTGCAAAGAGGTAACTTGGCTAATTAACTAGATTATTGCGCGGATGATCCGGGCGGCAATCAAATAAGCCAACTTCACCGTTCATTACTTGATTTCATTCTATTTTCCTGTCCCTGATTTCTCTTATATTTAAAGAGGCCTTCAAGTCGTGATTAAATGTCGGGAAGGTCGTCAGCACAGACTTATATCGAAATAGATAACAAGTTCCTGCATTTATATGAAAACCAAGCATGCCACTTTTTTTTCTGCCATTGTAACGTCACAGCGCTTTAGTGATGGAAATTGACAGTCCGAGTGAAACCGATTCAAAGGTGCGCCTTATTCAAGTTATCCTGTATCTAGTAGAACCTAATCTAAGTAGAACAAGACTAAATGAATTCGCGTCAAAGAAAGAGTATCGCTCTCCCTTTTGGCTCCCTTTTGGCCCAGCGCATATGACAGACTTTTTGTGCGATCGAGTCTGCGACGCACAAAAAGTCTACGTGGATGCGATGTGCGCTGGACTTTTTACGCGTCGTGTGCGTTACTGCATAATAATATAATAATTCCATAGGTTCTATTGTCACAGACTAAAAAGTCCGTCGCGGTTAGTCTGTCGTCTGCCTTTGGCACGCCGAGTACATACACTTGAGTCATCTGTTTCGATATAAGTCTGTCATGAGCATCCCCCGTAATTGAGCGCGATTTAATAACGCGCACAAAGCCCCGCAAAGAGGTGTCAATACCGCGCGGGCTAATTATGTTATAGACAGCTAATTACGCGCCGGTTGTTGCCAGTCGCTGTGCATGTGACTGCGGTGCTTGCTACACGTCGGAAGTCTTGTAAAACTTACTGAGGGGTGAGTTGGGATTGTGAGAGCAGTTAGGTCATGAAGGTGGTTTTTGTAAGCTACCTACTACATACATACATACAATAACCGTCACGACTTATTCCCTGCGGGGTAGGCAGAGACAACAGAGCGCCACTCGCTTCTAATCTGACATACTTCTTTCGCTTCACTAACATTCATCACTCTCGTCATACACGCTTGACGGTTTCGGGTACTCCTGATATGGCCTCCCTTTAGTACATCGCCGATCTGGTCGATATAGCACGTATATCGACCAGCTACCTACTATTATCTGTTTATAATCCAAAAGTGTACATACATGCATAACCGTCACGCCTTATTCCCTGCAGGGTAGGCAGAGACAACAGAGCGCCACTCACTTCTATTCTGACATACTTCTTTCCCTTCACTCACATTCATCATTCTCGTCGTACATGCTCGACGGTTTCGGGTACTCCTTATTTGGCCTCCCTTTAGTACATCCAAAAGTGTCGACCTAACAATTTACCCAAATCACTTAATTGTGAAATCCCATCTTACCCCAATAATAAAGTGCAGTATGATGTGTTTATCTTAAATCAAAAGCAATCGGAACATTTATAAACAGAAGTATTTTCTGTTCTTATTCATCCTGTTATGGCACTCGTACTCGTAGTTCACGACAGTAAAGACAAATACGTGTAAACTAATCCACCTCAAGTTACATTAAGGTAAGTAGTTATTCTCAATATAGTGTATCATCTTTTATCTTTATCTAGTTCCGTCTTTTCAAGTTATTCAAATACAAAGTTCATCTTTTTAATGGCTGCCGGGATCCATAACTCACGCGAGAAATAGTCGAAGTAAAATATAGCAACGCCGCGCCAATGATTTATCTCAGGAAAATTTCTGAAGCCGGCGACTGTCAAAATATTATATAAATCCATTAATATGTAACATGCGCCGAGATACAGCGTCTTACCTAACGGCACACGGTAGATTGCACACGCGCAGATAAAAGCTTACAAAAATGACGCTGCGTAGGTACCCACGCTCTTAGAGCTCGTTCCCACTACGTCGGATGTCGGGCCGATTTTTGATCGGGTGTCGTAGCTGCAGTACTTTTCATATGAAGCTGTCCGACACAAACGATTTGGGTCGGATCCGATATAAAACATCGTGCGTTTTGTCAACCCACACACCGGGAAAAAATCGTATCGGCCGCGCTGTTCACATAATATCGGATGTCTGGCCGTCCTTCGTGTTCAGAAACCGTGAACTGTCGAACTGTCAAATGGCAGCTGTGGTCGTGGCTAATAGCCTACTAGTGTGAACAGAAGCGGCGACACCCGATAAAATTCAAAACTTTATTTATTTATGAATTGAAGTGAATTGTATGCAAATAGGCTCCTAAGAGCACTTTTACACATCATTTTCGAGTCAACCAGCGCTTCGGAAAGACCATCATTACCAAGAAGAACGCTCTGCCATAAACTTGGCAGAAAGTCATTTTTTCAGATTTTTTTTCTACAATAAAAAAAAAAATTTTTTACAAAAAACATAGTGTACAAAATGTGGAGGCAAGATATTTAAGTAAAAGCATGTATCACTTTCAAGGGCCATTCAAGGCTCATTCAAGGGCCAACGCACCGCGTTGACGCAGGTTTTAATTTTTAGGTTAAAAAATCGTTCCGACATCCGACATAGTGGAAACGAGTTCTAAGAAATACGGGCGAGCGGCGACCGGCGAGCGAAGCGAGTGCGGCGAAGCGGACGCGCGCAGCCGAGCGTGCGGCGGATAGGCCGCTGGCGGGGACACGAGACGTCTTCTAGATCGATTAACCGGCGGATTAACGGCCGTCGACGACGGCTTCGGACTCATTGGCTCCGAAAGAAATCGGATATATGCTTCCGGTTTCATGACCGAGGCGCTTAAGGATTCGGTGACTGTAAAGAAAAATCTGAGCACATTTTTGTTTGCCGTTCTGCTAGTTATTTTTAGGACCTAGAGTCCCAGACTGTAAAAAAAAGATTATAATATTTACATACATATTTTCACGCCTGTATTCCCAAGAGGGGTAGGCAGAGCACATGAATTCGAAAATCCAGTGCCACGTTTAGCCATTTAAGGGTAACCAGATGGTCAAACGTGATTATAATATTTGTATATTATAAACTTCTGCGTGGTGTCGGATTAGGAAAATACTCTCCATTTTTCCGTAGATGTCGTAAGAGACGACTAAGAAAATAGCTATGCTTTGGACTAGCCATCTGTAACTATTAATACTTATCTCTTTCACCGTACCGTTTTTATATCTGAAATTATGCTGAAAGTGGCTGTGTATCTTGCCTATTACATTTGGGAATATAAGCGCGGTTGTAAGTTGGTTTGTACATAATATGTGTGACCCTACACAGCTACCTACAAGCCTACACTTACAAATCATAAAATCCAGCATTGCGTATTTGCTTCAAAACAAATAAACACATTAGGAAATCGTTAATTTGCAGCTTCAATGGGCATCAGCTGTTTATCTAACTTACTGGTAAAAAAAACCCACAGGGTCCTTTTAACCACACACGAGAACATAATTTTATAATAATAACTCTTTCCCGCTTCCCAAGCAGTACCCTATTTACGATTTCGTCAACAATCCTAGAAATTAATTAAGTTAAATATTAATTCCCCGTCAACACAGTGTTACTGGCGCAGTCAGACAGCCCGGACCGTCGCAGAGGAAGCGACGTGTCGTGGGAGTAACTCAAGATGGATTTATGTGTTCAGTTGCTTTGCAGCTACTTTTATTGCTGCGAGTACCAGTTTCCTTACTATGGGTTTACAATGACTGTACTCGCTTAAAACAGTTATCTTTTTATGTACCATCGAACCAATTGAATACTGACCCACCATAGAACCTATTCACAGTGAACGTCATAATGACATTGCATTGATTGACAAAGGAAATGTTTATGACGTTTATTGTGACAACGTTTTGCGGTGGGTCAGGAATCAGTTGGTTCGATAGTACAGAAGTCGATTTCTATACAAAGTGCGCTCGAGCAACGTACACGTAGACGGGTGAATATTTGGGCGTTTGAACCGCTGTCATTATTCTCAACACTTTTTTTATCAGATTTCTTAAGAAATTGGTACAATAAGTGTGTTATATAGTGTCTGTGCCTTATACATATATAGATAGATAGATTTATTTATTTCTTTTTGAAAATTACATTATATCTAAATTATATGTCAGACACAAGGAATTCACGAAAAGATCGTCAAATGGTAAAGAATAGTTAATAACTAAGTAATAAATACAATAACAAATTAATGTCAAGCAATAATGTAAATAATGTCAAGATCACGAATATCAAAATAAAATCAAATCACAAAATGTGAAAAATGTCAAAAATCAAAAAATAAACGTCAAGGGTAAAATGTCAAAAGGTAAACAAAAATAGTAATAAAATCTAAAAGCAATTCACAAAAAGATCGTCAAAGTGTAAATAATAATGATAATGAATAATAAATAATAAAACATTCAAACATTGATGTCAAATTCCAGTAACTAAGTAATCTTTTACAGAATACAGCGATTTATCCAAGAGAACACACTAGACTATTATATACACATTTCTCAAAGAATCTGATAAAAAAAGTATTGAGAATAATGACAGCGGTTCAAACGCCCAAATATTTACCCAGACACACACGGTATTTGGGAACAGTTGGAACTTCCTAGTCTCTAGCTACTCTGACCGCGGTTGCCGTCCGCTAAAGACGCGCGTTACGGTATTGCAAATTTTTCAATAATTACTAGATACTTCACCTGACACTCATACAAACGGATTGACTAACATTAATGCTAATTTTGAAATGTTTTGACATGAAACAAATTTTGTTAACCAACTGTAAGGATTTCTACAACCTACAATGGTTTTGCGTAGATGTATAATGTACAAACATAATATCGAGATGCAAATGAAATGTTGTCTGTTAACGCGTCAAACAGCCGGACGTTTACCTTATCTAAAGTTGAGCTCAGTTAATATTCTCTTTTTTATAACCCGTTTGATTAAAGAAACTTAAATGAAATCAAGAATCTACCTTTTGAAATCGGTTAAAGAAAACTTGTGTTAAGCCCGTTACCTAAAATTCACAGAAAATACTATGCGTGTTTTAAGCCCCCTGACATTTGCAGAATCGGCGACATTTCAACAATACGTTAATGTGAAATTGAGATGCTCCACCTGGGTTTCTTACCGCAGACAATTTCAGGGGCGGTGACCGCGGGGGGACTTATCCCTTAATTAATTAACGAGTGGGACGTCTTGTTTGCTGCTAATTAACAAACGTAGCCGCTCGGGAGACATATATCATTTTTAATGGGTTTCTTTCGGTATGTTTTGTACGTAGGAAATTATCTCGTTTTTGTGAATCGCGTTGTTATTCAATTTTGTGAAGCGACAAAAGGATTTTAACCTGCATGGCTTCATCTCACCTGAACTCGACCTGACCTGTCCGTAAAACTAGATTGGACATTCTTTGTTACATGCACAAAAAATTCTGAGAAATTATTCGGTAGAGAAAATTTTAAACCGGCCAAGTGCGAGTAGGACTCACGCACGAAGGGTTCCGTACCAAAACAGCAAAAAAATAATACGTTTTTCCTGTGGGGGCACCCTTAATTATTTTTATTATTAATTTGTTTTTAGTATATCTGGTGGTATACAAACACATAATCTGTGAAAATTTCAACTGCCTAGCTATCACAGTTCTTGAGACACAGCCTGGTGACAGACGGACAGCGAAGTCTCAGTACTAATAATTTCACCCTTTGGGTACGGAACCCCAAAAATGAACGTCGACGTACCAAAAATTGCAGCAATATTCGTAGTAGTAAACTCAGCAAGCGGACCACTCCTGCCTACTCTAAGATTCAGTAACCCAGGGCAAGACCGGGCGCAGTTTCAATTTAGTCGGATTAAACAAAGCCATTACCCTAAACGTGATTCAACGTAGCGTCGTAGATCGTGTTTGGGAGCGACAAAGCCTGGGCGACGCGACAAAGCCTAGGCGACGCGACAAAGCCTGGGCGACGCGATTGTGTCGCGTATTGTTGCGGGGCCGCGCCGCCCGCTGCGAGGCGGCTCTGCACACACGATAAGATGCAGGCTAAGCTGTGCCAATAGACAGGCTTCATCAATGATTACACGTCTTCGTGATCCACCAACTGTTATGTACAACATACATTCGCAAAGGGTGGGCAGAGCACACAAAATGTTACCTAAGGGTCAATTCACACCGAGACGAGACGCGACGCGGCGCTGCACGAAAATGTTTAATAGAACAACTTAAAATATACTTTATTTGTTACAAGATAAGGTAATTGTTTCATTATCAGTATACAGAATACGTAGCGCGGCGTAGCGCTGCGTCTCGAGACGTAGCGCAGCGCCGCGCGGCGTAGCGCTACTTCGCACTACGACGCCCCGCGCGCGGTGTGCGGGAGCGGTGCTGCGCGCGTAGCGCTGCCAACTCAAAATATACCTACTTTATTCGCTACGCTATAAAGTTTACATTTTTTTGATGAGCATTCAGGTACGTCGCGCAACGCCTCGAGTCGTAGCGCGGCGCCGCGCTGCGCAGCGCGAAACCACTGGCCGCTTCATGCATCGTCGCGCCGCGTCTCGTCGCGTCTCGTCTCGGTGTGAATTGACCGTAAACCTTATCTATAATCATCAAATACATCCGTACCAATATATAAATGTGAAAGTGTGTTTGTTTGTTTGTTTGTCCGTCTTTCACGGCTAAACGGAGCGATGGATTGACGTGATTTTTTAGGTAGAGATAGGTAGTTTAGGGCATGGACAAACACATTTTGTCTCTTCAAAATCCCCTAATTTCCCTAAAGTGAGTAGTGGAAGTTTTCAATGTAGAAAGCTATAAAATTGGTATGTGTGTTATATCTTCTGTGATACCCCGAATTTAACGCGAGCGGAGCCGCGGGCAAAAGCTAGTGTGTTATGTTTGCTACACACTGTGATCTGCACTGCATGCATCGTAAGTATTTCTTAAGATTAAGACGGTCGAACAGACAAATACTGTTTTTTACGTACATACATACATCACGCCTGTATTCCCTAATGCGGTAGGCAGAGCACACGATACGCTTCATAGACAAAACCATAACTATCTCGCGTTCCGTGGCCACTTCTAGCATATTTTATTTAGGTTTTGAGTTGGCGGGTATAAGAGTGACAGATTGCCAACCCTAAAGCATACTTAACCTTAATCCTTAGTCGCCTCTTACGACATCCACGGAAGAAATGAAGAGGTGTTATTCTATTCCGACACCAATAGACAACTCTGTTTTTTTTTGGTATACATAAGTTAACCTCAATGTCGCAACCATTTTACAAAACTTTAAATTTAAACAGAGCTTATTACAGCTATGTATTGTTAAAAGTAAGAGCTTTATTTTTATTTTTAAAATTAATATTTACGCTTCTGTACAAAGATCAAAGGCGATGTGACAATGCAAATTACGTTGTTGAGGGCGGATTCTTGGTATTTCATAAAAGTGTTTTTAATTTGGCTCTTGTTCTTCGCGAACAAAGTCAAGATTAAAGCAAGAATTATTGTTGTCGGGGAGCAGGCGCCCGCGGCGCCCGCCCCGACACGCGCGCTATTACCGCGAAACATACGGTGGAGTTGCTGCTTAATAAACTTAAACTTATATAATTTCATGGCTTAAAGGTAAAGTCTATACAATCGGAGAAAACTTAGGTACCTAATAGTTCATAGTTAAATGTTAATTTAAATCTGTGCGAGGTTGCACGTTAAAGTATCTGGATAGACATGTCACAAAACGTAATCAATATCTATAAGACAACTGGATATTACCGTGTCTAAACGAATAAACGGGAATCGGATTTTTTATAGTGCGAGATTTTATTACAGACTAATAAACTAGTATCGAAACGGGACACTGAACGGGACTAAATAAAAATAAATTAAAAAAAAAAAACAATATAAAAGCAACGTTTGAATTTTGATGAATTTGAAAATTTGAATCATGGTTATTTTGAGTTCGGTTCAAACCACAGAGTTCAAACAGTCGCAGAAATAAACATGTATCTGTAAGTAAAAGTAAATGTGTATAGTAGTACCGCAATCATGAGACGAGGAGCTCGCGATAGTAATTAAGGCACTACTCGGCCGCCAGGGACTCCGTATCAGCGGGATGAGTTACTGCGTGTGTGATTTATTAGAGTTATCCGAGCAGCTGGCGGCGCGGGCGCGGTTCGGCGGCGGTTCGGGCGCGGCGCGGGCACGGTACGGGAGCGGCTGGCTTCTTTCAGACGAACTGTTAGTTGTGAACGGCAGAGGTTACTTCAGCCGTCGACATGACTGTAGTGACGGCAATCAATACGTTAACGGCTGCGAAAAATGGTGGTGTGGTGGTGTCACAAAGAAACAGATTATTTCGGATAACTTATTCCAAATCTTATATGGTATAGTATTACTAAATAATATACGTGCACCGGTCGGTACTAATACGCACAGATTAGTCCGTGCCGGAAACCTATTTCTTAATGTAAGCACCTTAGAAACTAAAATGACTGACAATGAGTATTATCTAGATGAAGTTGTATAGTTGCTTGCAACTTTAGACCAACTTACAAAGGCTTTGAGGGTTGATTCTATGACGTTAATCGCTGAGCGCATCCCGGCGCTCTATAGCGTTGTGGAAATGCATAAAGATGCAATTAACTTCAAATTATAACTCTCTTTTTTCTTAACACTGCAATAGGGAATGGATGTTTGTTTTAGATATGCTTGATTATTTTTCTAATGATAGGAATAACCTTCCTTAATCACGTATTAGATTTTTCCGATGCGCGATGTATTTTATAAAAATAAAAACATTTTACCCGCCCCCGATGCGGTAACATTACGGCTGATAAGACATTTTTTATAAGCCTGTTTAATTAAAAAAAAAAACAGCTACTTTTATCTGTGGTACACAATGACGTTTGAAAATGACAGTGATGGATATGAAATGCCCCCCATTCATGATGGCTCCGGAACGTGGGCCAGACCCACATCCAAACGGAGCGACGCCGGTAGTTTTAGGACAACTGGATTTGCCGATGTGACCGACTAGATGTTAGCTATTGGATTAGTATTACACGACCAAGTTACAAACATAGGTAAGTAGCAACAATCCCTGTTCGTGATGGTACTAACATAACTCAGTGATTAATATCATGATCTCCGTCGCTGCGCCACACACTCGCGTCTTCGCCATTGTTCGCTCGCTGAGGGAATTATTTAGCATTATTTGCGCGCATTAGCGGGCATTGCGGGGGGAGAGGGGAGGTGCCGGAAGCGATCCAGATCAGCGTAAGCCGCGCACAATGGGCTCTTGTTTACAGCTCGGAAGCCTATTACACTTTCAGGAAGCTCCTAGAGCCTCCACAGTACACTACCACAAAGCAGTACTGGTAGAGTACTGGTGTCGGGATAGAACACCTCTCCATTTTTTCCGAGGATGTCGTAGGAGGCGACTAAGGATATAGGTTAAGGTATATCTTAGGCGACAGGCTACCAACCTGTCGCTATTATACCTACCAACTCAAAACTGAAAAATATGCTAGAAGTGGCCACGAAGCGTGAAATAATCATGGTTTTGTCAGTGTAGCGTCTCATGTGCTCTGCCGACTCCATTTGAGAATTCATGGGGTAGGCAGAGCACACAAAACGATACATAGACAAAACCATGGCCATTTCGCGTTTCGTGGCAATTTTTTTAGCATAGCACCGGTGGAAACGGATTTCGTAGCGCTGCTTAATACATCCTCGCAGCATAGCTGCATAGCACATCTCTGGTGGAAAGTTAGCCTTAATAGAGTCTTGTCAGCTATTTTCGCAGCCGCAATGTGTCCTATATTGGGGCTGGTGACTGTACTGCCGGCTGCGTGGCCGCTGTGCCGACGCGTCCCTTAATCATCTTAAGTTGGGTTGTTTGATGCGGACGTCCAGTCTTTGAGTCGGCTCGCGGGGGCCGCCTCAGCGGCAGAAGTAATCGTATTTGGGCTTTGTTGAATCATCTATGGACCATCGGAACCTATTCAACTGAAAAATATTCAACAACATGATTAGCGAGACAGTGTTTGGTCGTATAGGTGTTTACTAAAACATGCGGAAACAATCAACACTAATGGTCGGTTCTCCCAAGGGAGGATAAAATTTAGTCAAGGAATAAATCAATGTTTCTTATGAAAAAAGCGGGAAAAAGTGACTTTAGCGTCAATTACATTGAGTGGTCCGCTACAATCTAGCGTAAGTAGTGTGTTGACTGAAGCAGTTTGGAACACGTACGGCGATCGCATTAAGTTACGAGCACACCAATGCTTAAAAACGGTGACGTTACGGAATCGCAGTGACGCATTGTATGCGAACCGTTTTTGACGCAAGCACTCTATATCGCTAAACTGTCAACGAACGGAATGCGTCACTACGATTCCGTACCGTCACCGTTTTAGAAGCAGTGTGACTTTTATTATAATAAACCTGGTAATTCCAACGTAGGCCGATTTTAGGCTCTATTCCCTGTCTATCGACAATCTGGATCTCCGCAGACCTCTATTATCCGGGAAGCCTGTTAAAGGAGCAGGTACAAGAAAGTCCGCCGCCCGGACGCCCTCGCAAATAGAGTTCGCTTCGTCAACTTTTCTCATTTCCGCGCAGACAAGGCGAGAAATCATTAGGTGCTGTACCATCGTGTGACGTCGTACTACGCTCAGTAACACTGGTCGGTTGTTTGTTGGTTCTATTCGAACTGTACGATTGTTGCTACGTTTTTGGTGAGGCTAGGGTATGTTCCTTGTATGTTCATTATTTCTGGTGAAGGGTTGTGCAATTAAACGTGGGATTTATAATCACGACTAGCTTTTTCCCGCGGCTCCGCTCGCGTTAATTTTGGGGTAGCACAGAAAAGATAGCCCATATACCAATTTATAGCTTTCTAC
>BHDV01041186.1:32528-46719 GCA_005406045.1 Adoxophyes honmai | reverse complement strand
GTTTATTTGGCAAATGGAAATTTTCGAAACATTTTTTGGGAAGTGAAAATTTGGCAAATTTTTTTTGGTCAAACATTAGTAACCCCAGCGTAAGACCCACTGCGCCAATGGTCGATGAATACAGTATGGCAACTAAAGCAAAAAGCTGTCAATTGTGCTGTTTACAGAATACGACATTTCTCAATTTTCCAAAGAATCTTTGCTTTAAACGGCTTTAGAATTTTTGCATCGCGAACTGACAAAATCATTTATATTGTTCTTAAAATTAGCTAAGTAACGTGAGTTAGTTATGGTTTTGTCCATGTAACATTTTATGTGCTATACCCCCTTTGGGAATATGTGTGATATTTCCACAGGTTTTCAAGCCCCGACTGTTGCTACCGCGGCGGCGCGGCGGCGGCGCGGCGCGGCGCAGCACTCGCCGCTGAGAGGCGCGCGGCCGCACACGCTCGCGACTCGCGGTTCTTTCGCGCGACTTTTACACGACGGTTGTGCTTTACAACTTTATACGTGAAGTTTTTGTGAATTAAAGTGCACTTTTGGAAGAAGTGGTGGGGATTGTTTGTGATGAAGACCGATTACAGTTAGGATGACTTTGAAAGTTGTAAGTAGTTTTACTAAGTTTCGCTATCGCTTGTTTTTAATTGCAAAACTATGTTAAACGGTCAAAAAATTTGATAATTCTGCCACTTTGTACCTTTTTACTAGAAATGCCACTGTGACTCTATTCAATCTACTAATCAAAGCAATATGAAACTCATTCTGAAAAGGTTCAAAATGGCACAGATATCAATTTCTTTGACTGTACTACAAAGAAGGGAAAGCATATCCAAGAAATATATAAAACAACCTAAATTTTGTTACACCCACTTCGCACTAATGAAATTATGAAACGAAAATAAAAAAGCTTTTTGTTGCTCTTTCAGAAGAGCCTCATCGTAAAATTGATACTAAACATTAATTACGTTTAATTTAATTTTCATTCAGACCTAAACAAATTTTATTGCTACCCGCCGGCTGTTTTGCTTCAATTAAAAAGAAATTTGGGTTTAAAAGAGATTGCGGCTACGACTTAGAAACGTTTACACCGCAGACGTGTCCACTTTAAGAACAATAATTCAATTAAACTCGGCGCCTATAACAAACTTTTACTAAGAACGAATACATTACATTTGATTAAGTTTTTTTGATAGCTACATCCATAATACATAATTATATCACGCCTGTATTCCCAAATGGGGCAGGCAGAGCACATGTAACGCTCCATAGGCAAAACCATGACTTCCACCCACCACACAAACCACTTCTAGCATATTTTTTTAGGTTTTGGGTTGGCAGGTACAGTCGAGTTCATAAATATATGAGCAGACATGTGCCAAATATGTAAACTTTTGCACTTTATTGTCAATGTCATAAAGGTGTACAGATATTTTTGAACCCTCAGTTTTGCTCATATATTAATGAACTCGACTGTACAACAGTGACAGGTTGCTAGCCTATTGCCTAAAGCATACCTAAACCTAATTCCATCTGTTTTCCAGCCTAAAATTAAGCAAGAAGTGGCTGCGAAGCGTGAAATATTCATGGTTTTGTCTATGTCACGTTTCGTGAGCTCTGCCTACCTCTTTTCGGAACATAGGCGTGAATGTAGGTATGTATGCTATGTATTTCGATTGTGCTTGATTAATTACGTTTCATATTGACTCCTCTGACAAATGCATGAATTAAGTTAAGAAACGGCTGAACGATTCATACTTTCCTTTGTTCTCTTTTACTTTTCATATAACACAGAAAACGAGTAAAATGATGACGAGAAGGCAAGCGATTTCTATCGCTCTCGGACACTCCAAAAAAGTTGCCAACCCAAAGAATTTATTTTTAACTAGCTCACTCGCTGTCTTATTCGCTGAAAATAGACAGCAACCAATGAGAATTTTTAATTTAACGATAGGTATTAAAATATTTATATACAATGTAGATAAGATATAGATTTTAAAAGAGTTTTAAAACCTGATGAAACAACAGTTATCTCCCGTGAGATAAAGCCCTGTGAGTCGAGATTTCGACAGCTAACTGATGTCTCGAATCCACGTCCTTTGTGCTTAGAGATCGTACCTACTTCGTGCATTGCATGAAGATTAAAAAAAAACTTCGTAGAAATTTGATGTCACAAATCAATGAACAAGTAAAACAGCAGATATTATGATCAAAATTGCATATTAGACATACCGAAGTCTCTTAAAAACAATTATCATAATAACACAGCCACTTTGTCTGCATATATTTATAATTGACCTAACCGCAAGGGTATGTAAAGGAATTGCAAACTCGAGTCATAAAAGTCCTCCGTCTGCAGCGTGGCGCTTCTTACAGACTCTCGTTAGTAATATCCGCGTTACGGCCTCTATTTCACAATGTACTATTACAGCAATAATTCATTCTAAATACAGCCGTAGTGAGCTTCAGGTGGGTCCATAAATCGCGAACGGCCAGCGATACCAAGATGCCCAAATACAATTGCGCAGATCTAATTTCCCAGCACCCTCGTCTGCCCAGGAGTGTGACAGGCGGAAATTGCGCGAACCCAAAAGGGGGCACTATTCAGATTAAAACAACTCAACTTTATAATTATTGTGCAGACTAGTTTGTTTTGGGCCCGAGTTTGCGGCCGCGTCGCCCCCGATTACGTCGGCAGACACTTGTGTTATTGGAGGGTAGACGCATATTAACTTATGTCATAAGCTACAGGATGGTTGGAGATTAACGTAAATAGTTTAACCAGTGGTCGGGTAAACGCGTTTGAAAACCCCCTGTAAAGATTTTTCCACGGAATTGTTATGTAAAAAAAAAATGAAAATATTGCACAAACTTTTGTATTCCGGCTCTAAGTCAACCGCGTAGCATGGCAATGTCGAACGATTGCATGTGCGTACGCTGCGACTAACGGGATTTGCGTACGGGTCGTAAGGTAGGTAAAACACAGGGATGCAATGACCCGAAAAGCGATGAAACATTTGTCTCCCAATGTCAATAATAAACTTTTTAGGAAATATTTTACATGAGTTTGTAGAGGCGTATCCAAACACTAATTAAAATATTTACGGTAAATTTCCAGCCATTCTGTATAGTTAACGATTGCGCATTGTGAGCGGCGCTCGTAGCGGCGCTACGTGCTACGGCTCGCCTACGAATTGCTACGGAGCTCGTAGCACTCCGCTTCAAGTGCACTTTCGGCATATTGAATTGGATACTGAACACTGCAGCGGCGGTCGAGTGCCGCGTAATTTGCGAATAAAGGCACCAACAATGTTGGAATATTGTTGGTGAAATAACCTATTAGTACTAGTACAAGTAAAGTCATACACATACAATCACGCCTGTGTTCCCAAATGGGGTAGGCAGAGCACACGAAACGTGACATAGACAAATCCATAATTATGATGGCTTCGCAGCCACTTCTAGCATAGTTTTAGGTTTGGAAAGATGGAAGAGGTACAATAGTGACAGGTTGCTAGCCTGTCGCCTGCACACCTAAACCTATTTCCTTAGTCGCCTCTTACGACATCCATGGAAGAAATGGAGAGGTGTTATTCTATCCCGACACGACACGGTTACTACAACTACGGTTACGGTTACTACTAGTACAAGTAAAGCAAAATATTAATAAGTAAAAAAAAAAGCATAATTAAATACATAAACTTATGTTTATTGTTTTGTTTATGATTATGCATGGTTATGTTTGTTTCACGTTTCGTGTGCTCTGCCTATCTCATTTGGGAACATAAGCGTGATTTCATATTGTATGTCAGGGCTATTGTCTAACGCGCTAAAATCAACATCGGTTTCACGGAGGAACGCGATCTTGATCTCGAGCGTCGCGGTAAAGTGTTTTCCTGTAAAAACCTGGATAACGATTGTGAGACCATTTTTAGAGATTACGCAAAAGTAATTTTAAGTAAATCATTCCTTCAAATTGGTTTAAATGCCAAAATTCAAATATGGGTATGGGCTTCGGTTGCGATGACGTTACGTCATACGAAGTATTACAATTTTAAAGCTTATGCTTCAACTTTACTGTCAAATTGAAACTGATATTGATTTTTAGTACGTTAGACAATATACTAGGTAAAAAACCTAAGTAAGTCACCTGTAATTGTATGTAGTTGTGTAGTTTGCAATGAACGACACAAAATATCCGAAAACAGTCACTTTAAATTGAGAACTATTTATACCGTATTGTGACAGTCATGCCAATCATAAGTGGGCAGAAATAATCAAACTTGAAAGATAAGCAAATAATGAGTATGCAAACCATACGACATATTTCAAATGTTAAAAGTAGAATGTCTATTCGTACACGTTACACACACATACAACAGGTGACTTAGCTAAGTTTTTCACCTATACGCCTGCTGTAAAAAACTGCATGCAGCATAACTGCTGCAACAAGTTATGTAACTTAATAAACGACTCGGGAAGTTAAATAAAGCAGTATTGCTTTGTAAACTCGTATTGCGAGGGAACTATGGCAGTAGAGAAGCCGCACCGTTTGCGGCGGTGTGTCGTAAATCGTAGTCGTGAGCCGGCACCGGACGCCGGACGCCGGACAGCGGGCGGGGATAGTCGGGCGTTTGAACTGCTGTCTTTATATTGCTTAGTATTGCGAGAGAACTAGGGCAGCAGAGAAGCTGCACCGTTTGCGGCGCGCGGCCGTAAATCTAGTCGCGAGCCGGCACCGGACTCCGGACACCGGACAGCGGGTGGGGATAGTCGGGTGTTTGAACCGCTGTCTTTATATTGTTTTGTATTGCGAGAGAACTAGGGCAGCAGAGAAACCGCACCGTTTGCGGCGCGCGGCCGTAAATTTAGTCGCGAGCCGGCAACGGACGCCGGACACCGGACGCCGGACAGCGGGCGGGAATAGTCGGGCGTTTGAACCGCTGATATTATTACCAACACTTTACTAACAAGTTTTAATGTATCTTAAACAGGGTAGCATGAAATTGAGTTTAAACATTTTTATCAGTGGTCGGGTATACAAGTCTAAAAACAGCTGTGAACATTTTTTTAGAAATATCATGTAAAAAAAAAGTGAAAATTCGATAAAATTGGCGAATTCTTTGTACCCCGGCCCGGTCCTTTTTAAATTATGGTCGAAGTGACTAAATGGTCAGAAGCGTTTTGTGAGCCCTTCCTTCCCATTTTGGATTACAAGAATATTGTATGTGAGTGTTTAAATGCAGGCTGATCCGTACTAGACTGCTATTAAGTGATTCAACAAGTCAAGAAACAATTCTAACACTCTTTAAAATTGTAGCGCCCCAGCGCCACATGCGTCGAACAGCCGAACTAAACGGTTCTACATCGCCCAACTTCCTCTCTGTGGACTTCGGTCCCCAGGCATAACATCTGCCTGGAGAGAGATCTCTCTATTGGAGTCTTTCCCACAAAATACAAAGCTATCTACATTTGCTATTGTTAATCAAAATTAACTCTCACTCCTGCTATGGCAGGGTAAGCTTAGTTGCACAATTAGAACACAGCATTACAAGTGAATTACTCAAGTGTCAAACTAGCAAAGCGGAATAAGTGATCAAAGACTGATTAATTACTGTGAGGGATGACGCGCCGGAGACGCGCCGGCCGCACGCGACGCTCGGTGTCGCTACATGTGTCATTACTTATGTGGCGTCCTTAAGGCTAGTGGTATAGTTTTCGAGGACAAAATTTAACGTTATAATATAATTATATGCTTTTAAGCCGATATTTTTCTTGTGTCCATGTATTGTGGTGTCGGGTAGATTCACTTTTCCATTTCTTTCCATTTTGCTTTATCCACATTCATTAATCTCCTCATCTATGCTTAAATAAATTACCATTAAATCATGCTCCCTTCGAGGGATGCTCGTAATGAGGGGTTTGGCAGCATTTCGATGCGTGAACACTACCGCATAATTGAAACAAAAATTACTCTGACTTTATTAATTCACGGCAGTTAAAAACGCATCCAGAACTACAGCATTTCTCAATGGTCTCCACTAATGAAATTACAGAGAGAATTCACCTAACGCGCAAAGAAACTACAACGGTTTTTATGGAGCGTTACGAGTATTTTTAATTACACAGCCTTTGTGTCGGTGCGACGTCTCTGCAGACGCCTGGAGAACTGTGCGCGGGCGTTTGTTCTCACAACGGGGGTTTTTTAACGTCTTTCGAGCGTTGTTACTGTCAACGCTTAGCTTGGGCGTACTGAGCGCGGCGCTGAGCGGGTAAAGTGTGTCCGGGGTCTTGACATGACTCGCTGCGTGCACCGTTGCTGAAGTAATAAACTGAAAGGACTTTCATGCTATCGACATCTAATTTGAGCTTTTCTCCTTGCTTCAATAGCTGCGAGCACTTTAGAGAATGCGTCTGTGTCAGGTTAGCTTTCGGAAAAGATCCAGCTCAAGCACATTTTTGTCATAAGGTAAGTCCACACCAGTGCGGTTTCACGTTCACCTTGCGTCTTCCTCTGACGCATGCCCGTACAACCGTAGCGCATTCGCTGAAACTAGATCCATCCTCAATGGCATGCGCTGTGGTTGGTGGTTGCACAGGCATGAGTCAAAGGAAGACGCAAGGTGAACACGAAAGCGCACTGGTGTGGATATAGCTATTCAGTATTACGTATATAAGAAGCCACCATAAATATACATCACGCTTGCGTTCTTTAACCGGGTAGGCAGAACACACAAAAAGCCACACAGATTAAACCATGACTTTCATGTCACCCTTGAAGGAGAAACCAGGAGTTGTGTCGTATCTGGAGGCCAATCAGTTGGCCAAAGCCTGTGTGAAGTAGCGGCCACTCTTCCGACAAAAGCACGGCTCTTAAATCCAAAGAGCAGCCACCCTTAACACCTTTTTACATACAAGGCAGAGTACATGAATTCAAAAATCCAGTACCACGTTTAGCAATTTCAGGGTAACCAGATGGTTAAACGTGATAATTGCAGTGACAGGTTGCTAGCCCATCGCCCACAATACACTAACCCTTTCCCAGAGTCGACTCGTTCGACACCCACGGGAGGAAAGGGGGAGGTGCTATTCTAACCCGGCACCACACGGGCAATGTTACCTTTTAATGTATACGAATGTTTGCTTTCGAGTCTTGGATGTTTATCTATATATAAGTAAGTTTATCCGTTGTCTAGTACCCATAACACAGGCATTAAATTGCCTACTTTGGGACTAGGTGATTGGTGTAAAAAATGTCCAGTGATATTTATTTATTTATTTATTTATAAGGATATTTCCTTAGTTGCCTCTCACGATATCTAAGGAAGAAATAGAGGTGCGGTTACATAGCAGCAGTTTACACCGGCGACGGAAGAGCGTGCCCGACACGCCGCCGGTCGGAGCCGAGTTCCGCCGGGCTTCAGCCGTACACACGTTTACTTTAATCCTTACTAATATTATAAGTCAGAAAGTGAGTTTGTTTGTTTGTTTGTTTGTTTGTTTGTTTGTTTGTTTGTTTGTTCCGTTTTCACGCCGTAACTACTGAACCGATTGCTTTGAAATTTTGCAGACATAAAGATAGAAGTCCGGATTACATAATAGGGTACTTTTTATCCCGGAAAAAATTGATGTTCCCGAGGGAAAACAAAAATATAGTTTGCTTGATAGATCGATATCAATCGATGATAGATCGATATCGATCGATAGATGATAGATCGATGGCGCTGTGTGTCGTTTGAAACGAGAAGTTTTCTTATAGTTATGCTTTATACCGCAATATAACCGGGTTCCACGCGGGCGAAGCCGCGGGCGGAAAGCTAGTATTTTATAAAAGTAGGATTTACAGGTGTATTGTTGCTCTAGCCAATACCTGAGCTCTTACACTATTAGCACTTTAAAAGTATAGATCCCACGCCAGAGGAATTAGGATGGCCCGCATTTTGTCTTGGTCAGAAAAGGTCAGACTTGGTCAAAAAAACCATTATGATGATTTTGGATTCTAAGCTCAAGTTTAAAAAAAGTAAACATACATGTGTCATTTGTATTTTCCTCGTCCCTTTTGACTAAATAGCAAGTATTTAACATGGGCGAAATACACGCTCGGCAATCCTCACTTTTGGTACTCAACAAAATTGTAACAAGATTGTTTCGGAAGTTATTAATTTTAAGCGCCTCCATTATTACGGGGCCATTAATTTAAACACAAATAAGCGTTCGCGGCTAAGCTGACGTGACGGCGCTCGCCCATTACGCGCGACAAATCTAATTTGGGCGAACATCCGCGACCCACGCCCGCGGTGCCCGCAGCCACCAGCCACGAGGCGGAGGCGCCGGCAGTAGTGCTGGGGTGCACCGTCAAGCTTCAGGTGGCTGAACTAACACAAATTTCCGAATCTTCTGACTAGATAGTGACAAAACCAGTCTATATCGAGCGCGACTTATGCCCAACAGGCCACTACTTTGTTTTTTAGGGTTCCGTAGCCAAATGATAAAAACGGAACCCTTTTAGATTCACGCATGTCTGTCCGTCCGTCTTGTAATACATCAAAATTTGTAATTCACAAACCGCAATTTACCTTTCATTTACATAGTCAATAGACTTAGACTCGCATTTGGCCAGTAACTCTTTCAAGTGGCTAAATTTGGCAGGCAACAGCACTGAAACATGCCCAGTGTGTGCTTTGAGTATACTGAGAGCCGCTACGATGACGCGCGGCGTCGCGTGTCGCGTAAGCGGACGCCACTCAGCAACACCCTCGACGAGCGTCGCTCGGTGCCGTTTGTGAAGCGCGAGACGACACTTCAGAGTGGAGCTGCTCTAGCTTTTTGAGCTAATAGATTACAATGTAGTTGCTCCAACCATGAACAAGATTTCAATATAAACATACATTACGCCTGAATTCCCGAATTGGGTGGGTAGAGCACACGAAATGTGAGATAAAACCAAGATTAGGACTATTTCATGCTGCGTAGCCACTTCTAGCATAGTTTTATGTTTGATAACAGATACAAGAGGTAGTATAATAGTGACAGGTTGCTATATAGCCTATTGCCTAAAACATGCCTAAACCTATTTCGTTAGTCGCCTCTTATGACATCCCCGTCAAAAATGGATGATATAAAAGAAAGTCGTGTTAATTACACTATTTATAAATTCAGAACGGCTGAACCGATTTGGCTGAAAATTAGTAGGGAGGCAGCTTGGAATCAGGAGACGGATACAGGATACTTTTATCCCGTTCCCAGGGGATGTGACATACAGTAGCAGACAAAAACCTCTTAGGTGGAACAGAGTTCGCCGGGTCTGATAGTTTTAGGTAAAACATAAAAACTACAAGTAAAAGTGCTCGTGTGAAAATTTCTCAGCGTTGGGTTATGTAAGTTATCGCGTAGCAACAGGTGGAGATAAAACCGCAGATAGGCCCGAAGGCTGCCCGGGACCGCTGGTAGCCAAAGAAAGGGTGTTTTAAGGTTTGCCAATGTGATACGTGTATATCTGTAGTATTATAAGTTTTAAACGTGTGGAGTAATTTGAATGCGATTTCAAAAGTCGGAATAAAATTGTGAAATGAAACGGATCTACTCACATCTCGACATCTCAGATTATCTCGACATGTTTCGAAACAATTCGTGGCCATCATCTGGAGCTACGCGGCGTCAGTGGATTATATCACTATGAGTGAGCCTCACGGTAGTTTAGTGTCCGGATTAAAATATTTCTCGGCTAAATTAAGTAAGTTACATCAAAGTTGCCTTTAGTCTAACTTGAAGTAAAGAACATCGGCTATTATGAACAATACAATTCTACATTCTTTAGCGGCCTATTATCATCAACTTTTGACCTTCGTATCGAATATTCTTCCAACAATCCGTACTAATATGTAAATGTGAAAGTGTGTTTGTTTGTTTTTTTGTTTGTTTGTTTGTTTGTTTGTTTGTCCGTCTTTCACGGCTAAACGGAGCGATGAATTGACGTGATTTTTTTAGGTAGCGATAGTTTAGGGCATGGAGAGTGACATAGGCTACTTTTTGTATCTTCAAAATTCAAAATCGCTCTGTCTCTGCGGAGAATTCCGAATAAATGGGTATGTGTGTTATCTCTGCTGTGCTACCCCGAATTTAACGCGAGCGGAGCCGCGGGCAAAAGCTAGTAGAAGAATAAAATATCAGAACCCACATAATCTTCAACATTAATAAAGACAAAATTGAAGTACAGCCAGGTACTTTGATGTAATGAGGGGAGGTAGAGGATGTGTAAACAGGATGATAAATTGTTCTCAGTAGTAGTTTACCAACCACCTCCCTCCCTCTTTTGTGGCTCTACCTCACTCGTTAAAGGGCAGATCTGAGTGCTCAATCCACACCCCAACCAGTAGCGCTATTGTCTAACGCACCAAAAATCCACATCGTTCTTAATTTGACAATTAAAACCAAAAATTGCTTTGACATTGAAACATTTGCTATCACGTTTATCGCAACCAATGTCAATACCCATATTTCAAATTTGATATTTAAACTAAATAGAACAAATCATTTACTAAAAATTGCTTCTGCGTAAGTAATGCTCTCAAAATCGTAGTCCAGTTTTTTACACGAAAGCACTTTACCGTGACGCATGGGATCTAGCTCGTATTCCTTCGTGAAATCGTTGTAGATTTTTGGTGCGCTATACAAAATCACTGCTGTTTTCAAAATTTAAACTGTTATCTTGAATACCAATTATTGTTCGCAGATGAGGATGCGGGGTGCCACGTTACTGCTGGCCACTTGCCTGCTCGCCGCCCACCGTGAGTATCATCATCATCATCATCATCATCCAGCCTTATTACGTCCCAATTCTGTGCATTCCTCTCAGTATGAAAGGGCTTGGGCTATAGTTCCCACGCGGGCCCAGTGCGGATTGCAAACTTCGCACACAAGAATTACTTCATCGTTTGTGTGTAGGTTTCCTCACGATGTTTTCCTTCACCAAATAGCACGTGGTAAACATCAAATTCGATGTCGCACATAAATTCCGAAAAATTCAGAGGCGCGAGCCTGGGGTTCGAACCCATGACCCTCTGCGTGAGACCACAAGTTGAACCGCTGGGCTACCATGGCTATATACCAGTACTACCGTGAGTATGCCGTGGTCAAATGCTTTTCAAATATTTGCATGTTCGCATCAGACAACAGTACTCAGTAAGTAGGTATGTACCTCCCTACTACCACCTCGCTGAAGGGCGAGCCTCGTCTTTATTTCAGCGCCGACGATTCCCTTATTCCGTTACGAGTACAAAGATTGTTACCTTTATTTTTCATGTCCCGTTTTTATTTGGAGGCTCTTTCTGACTTTGATTAAAGTAGGTTGGAGTGGGAAGGAAAAAACATATAAAATTGATTCGTTGCGTCTCGAGCCGAGATAAATAGCCGGGGATACGCGTGCTTATTTGTGCAAACCGTGTTTACTTTTGGGTGCGACAGATCTTGCAACAGGCTGTTTCAATTTGCGCGATACACACAAAAATGGCCGACGTCACAGTAAATCTGTGTTTAATCGCAAAAGAGCTAAATTTTTGGGGAAAAAATCAGACTAAAACAACAGAAGCGCAACTTGGCACCAGTTTTTTTAAAGCAATGTCATAATCTTGAAGTTTAAAGCAGTTTCCACGAGTAATTGTTGATAAGAGCGGAGCGGCGCCCCGACGGGCTCGTTGTAAAAGTGAAACAGAAACTAATTCCAGCGCAACTTAACCGGATTACGCGCAGGACCTCCCCCGCTTATACAACTTTTACCAACTTTTACTCGCGCCGCGATCACAGTAGTATACTACCTACACACTGAAAAAACGGAAACAAAAGAGGACTTTGTTTTCAACCATTGTTGGACTCAACTGAAGTTTCCATTTACATTATTTTATAGCACTAGTTTCCACATACGATTGTGGCTGCGTACTTCTAGTAGGCAAGTTAGTATGTTATGTACAGTCGAGTTCATAAATATATGGGCAGAGAAATGCCAAATATGCAATCTTTTGTACCTTATTGTCAATGTCATAAGGGTGTACAGATATTTTTGAACCCTCAGGTTTTTTAATGAACTCGACTGTATATACTGTGTTTCTTAGGGAAATAAGTGTTAACTATGTATTATAATGAACATCAGTCCAGCAGTATATTAAATTTAATATTAGTATGAGTACAACAAACCATGGGGTTACTCGGATAGGACGTCCGATGTCTCAATATTGCATTTCCGTGGCACCAATGTCGTCTATATAGTTGGAACACGATAACAAGCACACTCCAGTGTTGCAATATCAAAAAACTTGAACTCCCAATGTATCGCCGCCCCGCGGGCTGTGTCGCTGTGTGCGGCCGCGGTGAACACGACCCAAGCGACCGGTGGTTTTTTCCCAAACAGTTCCAAACTCCACTTGTGTTGTTTGAGACTTTAAGTGGGCCGAAGTTAGCGTTCGTTTGCAAAGAAACCCCGCCCTGGATGTACCTACTTGCTCCTATTGTCTGGAAACGCGTATTTATTTTAAAAGCAGCAACAAAGCAAATAAAAATAACAATGAAGCAGATAGAGGCGCGCCCGCGCCGCGACGCGATCCCGCGATTGGTTGTCCGCATTACTTACTGTATTAAACTTCTCCGGCCGGGGTTTAACGCGTATTATTCTCAGGTTAAGTGCGATTCACTGTTTGTGTTTCATTTCGCTGGAGTTTTGCTCTGCGACGAATTTAATGTACGGCCCGGAGTTGGGGAAAGTTGAATGCGCTTCATTGCTTTTACGTTTACGACAGTAAATATACCCGTGTTTTTCATTAAAAACGCTTATAAAATACTGTAAGGGACATACACTCGGAATTCCGTTTCGGAATTCCGGATCGTAATACCGAAAGCAGTCAATCCATTTAAGTTTATGGACCAGCCACATACCAACAGTAGTTTTTCATTCGAAATTTTATGTGATTCGCAATTCCGTATGATGGATGCATTCAGAGTTCCACAATCGTAATATACTCGTAAAGTGGTGTGTTCACGAAATTCCAAATCGAAATTGTAACATATTAAAATAGACTTAAGATAAACGGAATTCTGAGTGCATGTGGCAGTCCTTAAATTTGTCACTCACCAGTAGTAAATAGTTAAGACGGACTCGAAATGTAAAAGGGTAAATCTCCAGCCACCGCTTAAGCACATTTACACAAAAGTAGCTTTAGTTCTGTAGAGTAAATTTTATTATTGCTGCTGTTGTAAAACAACCGTAATTTATTGCGTAAAATTCAATGTGGCGGCGAACCGAAACCGCCGCGTCAGCCGAAGCCTGTAGTCGTTCCTCTTCCTCTGCCCACATTTAGAACAAATTCCCTGTAAGGATGACGTAATAAAATACCAGCTGCCTTGTTTTTAGTACTTCTTATTAAAATGTAAATGAATGGTTTCAAATGTATAATTTTTGTAAGTACAATATATTATGCTGTGGCTCACTCAGTGTACGCCGTTTTGCACATCGCCACATATTAGAATGAGTCGACAAGTAAAACGCTGCAAACCATACCTTCATACCTACTTATTTTTCTTATTTTTTAATAATTATTTTGTTGTTTTTTAACAGCTACAATCTTGTCGGTGGGGTGACCGCCTTTTTGCACAATCTGTTGCCAGTTGTTTGACTCCTTCTTTCTCCTTCACCTGGTCAAAATAGGTAAATCTTGTCTTTCCTGAATTTCGATTCCCTTCCTCTTTTCCTATTAGCGAGTCACAATATCTGCTGAGCTGTAGCTTCGGTGGAAATAGATCAGCGAAGCGAGGTTTTGCGTTCGTCGAACGGATGCCATCGTAGTCTCTGGACAGTCTCACACAGTCCCACTCATAACGAACCGGCATTCTTGCTATGCATCCTCGCACCGTTCAACTACCCCGCACATGTTAGCCAGACGCCGCGGCACCTCAAAACACATTCCTGGCTCACATCTTTCCCTTCTTTTGTGTGTATAAAAACCTCTCATCTCTGAGCTGTTTCCACCTGAGCTATGATAACGAGTATAGGTAAATGAAGCGTTTCTATCGGTTAATCACATATCCCTAGCAACGCATCCTCGCACATCTCAGGCACAGCTTTACTTACGAGTGCTTTGCTGAGCAGGCCCGGCGGCGCCGCAGGAGGCGGGCGAGCGGCTGGCGCCGTGGTTCGTGGCCGAGCCGG
>BHDV01041186.1:13386-24494 GCA_005406045.1 Adoxophyes honmai | reverse complement strand
GGCAGGGCGCGCGCGCGGCGCAGGCCAGCGCCGAGCTGCGCCTCGGAGGTCAGTGCGGGACTGGGCTGTCGCAAAGTTTGGCAGTAAGCCGCGATTAAGCGCGACAAACGCACGAGAACTGCCTCGCCCAGTGAGATAGGGGTTGCGGTTGCCATCTGTTTTTGAAAGGTTTTTAACAAATATTTTCTAGAATTACGGGAACTTTTTTGATAGAAAAATAATTGGAAAATAGAAATGCCACACAAATTACAAATTCCAGTCTATTAATTATAAAAACTCGGCTATACCTCGTTTTACAACTGCGTCGAGGGTCGCAGAGGAATGCTTATCATGTAACTGTATCATAATATCTATGTATGTATCATAACTGTATCTTGAAACCCTTTTGGCATTGGAGGTTATAAAGGTACCCTTATAAATAGAAAGCAATCGCACGCAGTAAGTAAATGAAATATAAAAACAATGTTGGATCCCAGACAGCGCGTAAATAAAGCACCCGAGGAGTAATGGTCCCGCGGTAACCGGCGGCGATCGAGCCCGCGGCGTACTACGCGTAACGCGATAGACTGACAGGCTCATAAAACCGTTTTATTTAGAAAGAGAGGCCTCATAACTTTTATACGGGAAATAACGCATCGGAGTTGTTACGAAACGTATACCGCTTTATTAGAAGGAAACCGAGCGCAAAAAGTGATTTCACGGAGGAGGACAGGGGGGTGAAAGGGCGGGGGGAGGCTGTCACTCCATCAGTGGCAGAGGAGTTGAGGAATCAATCAGAGGCCGGCGCCGGACCCGCGCCGCAAATATTGGAGCAGACGTGCCTTTTGTCGCGACGACAATGCCTGCCTTTGTGGCGTTTAAATTAAAATGGATGCTCCGGCTCCTCGCGGGCCGGCCGCGCTGTAGATCGATGACGCGGCAACCAATTTTCTCGGAACACAATGAGATTTCGTTTTCGATCTCGCGTCGTGAAGCGGCTTTAATATCTTAAACGCGATACCCACTTGACCTGAGATACGGGTCAGAAATAAATGTTTCTGATTTCGAAATGGATCTTCTGTGTATCTGTCAGTTAGTCCGTCATAATGAAAGATAACATAAACATTTCATTTATCACAACATGACTTCATATTCTACCTTATTCTTAAAGTTATAAGGTTTTTATAATTGGTCATACATTCGATTTCGGTATTTGTCTGTACGTCGGCGCGGCCGGCGATTGCCGATGTAACTTATTTTTGAACACCTGTATGTACCGTTGACCATTTTTTTGGGCACGAAGTGTATCGTGTTTTCTCTCCGCATAGAGTCCGCGCCGGAGCTGCAGTACACGTTCATCGAGCAGGCGCTGCGGCCGGGCGGAGACGCCGCGCTGCGGTGCGCCGCCGCCGCCGCGCCCCCGCCCCGCATCGCCTGGCTGCTCGACGCGCAGCCGCTCGCGCACTACCGCGCGCCGCACCGGTAAGTCCCACACTTTAATAGCTTTACAGCCCGTTCCCACCATGTCGGGCGTCGGCCCGATTTTTAATCGGGTCTCGGCGCCTCTGTTCACACTGGCCGGCTGTCGGGAACGGTGGGAACGGGCTCTACTTCAGCTGTCGCCACGACGCGTCGGCGGCAGCAGTCAAGAGGTCGATGGCAGGCGTCGACGTATTGACTGCTACCGCTGACACGCCGACGGCAGCCGTTGACGTCTTGACTGCCGTCGCCACTTATCGACGGTAGCCGTCCACGTATTGACTGCTGCCGCCGACGCGTTGACAGCTGTGGCGACGGCCAAAGTAGCCTCTGCCGTTTACAACTTGCAGTTTGACGAGGCAAGTCGCAGTGCCTCTCTACACTATCGTATTGGTCTAACTTCGTTCACCTTCGCGATTAGTGTGGAGCATAAGATTGTGTCGGACGGCAGGTACTCGGTGACGGAGGAGGCCGGCGCGGGCGGCGAGGTGGTGTCGGTGCTGCGGCTGCGCGCGCTGGCGGCGGCCGACGGCGGGCGCTACTCGTGCCGCGCGGCCAACGCGCACGGCGCCGCCGAGCACTCCGCGAGGCTCAACGTCTACGGTAGCCTCCACTTTAATAGGACCAGCAGTCGGGTAGCATACTTACCAAAAACATGACCTTGCTTAAGTGTAATTTTCTGTCAACTTTTATTAATTAAGAAGATAATGACAGCTCTGTCAATACCTATGTCCACACCAGTGCGCTTTCGCGTTCACCTTGCGTCTTCCTCTGACGCATGCCCCTGCAACCACCAACCACAGTGAATGCGGCCAGCGCGTCTTCATTGAGGACGGATCTAGTTCCAGCGCATGCGTCAGAGGAAGACGCAAGGTGAACGTGAAAGCGCACTGGTGTGGACATAGCTATAAATAAGTGATTGATAACCCGGTATGATTTGATCAATAAGTCTTATAGCCTGACCAGCACCGTTGTACCGCACCTTGGGCATGCAAGCGGTGAGACGGGGGGACGATGACGGCGGGATGACAAAAGACAGAGAATGCTCTGTCCCCTTCCCCCGTCTCGTCGTTAACCTAAAGCGCGGTACGTACAGCGGAGCTGGTCAGGCTATAATAAACGATATGCAACAGTGGTCTTTGATGACTTTACTTTTCGTTAGTGCATATTAGCCATATGTGTCGCAGGGCCGCCGTCGATCCGCGCGACGGGCCCGGTGCGCGTGGTGGCCGGCGCCAACGCCACCGTCTACTGCCCCTACGCCGGATATCCGATCAGGTCCATAGAGGTGCATTCTATAGGATGATTCCTTATACACCCATCTTCACATGCGTACCCTCGAATAAACTGAAATTTTATCGTAATTAGAACGCATTTGACCACATATTGACGAATGTTACAATGCAAAACCAATAAATTTCTTTGTGAAGAAGCAAAATATTCTTCGCGAAGATTTGATTCAGTTTACTCGACTGTATGCTGCATAATTATGTCACATTTCAACAGTTACAGAAGATGCTATGTAGTGGTAAAATACGCAGCGTTTGTTTATGTTAAATGTACATAATAGGTGGTTTTCTAGAAGTCCAACCAATGAAAAGCAAAGGAGAAGAAAATGTTACATGAACAGAGGCCAAATTATTCGTTTTACAAGTAAAGTTTTACCTACCTACGCATTTAAAATCTCTCTCACCATCGTCACTGTGAAACATGATGTTATAACCTCACACGATTTTAAATCGTTTAAAACAGAAGGGTGTCGAGTCCCTAATGCCTAGTTTGGACTAGGCTAGTACCTATATTAGTCTAGGTCCGAGTAATTAACTAGGTAAATGTGTCTGAACAACCCAAATCTAGTCGACTTTCATTGTTCAAACACATTTCATTACTAATCACTTGCAACTCGACTAAAATTCTAGCCTACTCCGAACTTTAGGGCTAGGTAGATGCGTAGATAGTGACGTTCGTGCGTATTGCAGCGAGGTGTCGTGGTGGCGGGGCGGGGAGCGCGTGGCAAGCGCGGGGCGCGTGTCGGCGCGCGCGGCGGCGCTGCGGCTGCGGCCCGCGCTGGCGGCCGACGCCGGCGCCTACGCCTGCAGCGCCGCCGCGCCCGACGGCGCCAGCGCGCGGCAGGACGTCGAGATACAAGTCCGAAGTTAGTCGCATGACAAGCGTATAAAATCAGACGTTTAACTTTACCAATAATCCCGTCCGCATTTATCTTAGTTCGAGCAGTGAGCTTTGCTCATATACAATAATACATAATACATAAAATGTGTATGTAGAATTAATGAGTTGATAAATAATAAAGTCCGTCTCATCGATCTTAAAACTACTTATCTCTAAAATTTATCATTATCTGTGGTCAGCTTGCTCGCCCGGCAGTAGCAATTAGCCAGTTCCTATATCACTATGTCGATAACGGTCTAACTATTAAACGCTGGAGAGGTCCCTAATTAAGCTCCTTTTAACGACAGAAAATTATCTGATATAATGTACTTCATTTTTTTTTTTCAAAATTTTACTTGTGATTAATCGAAGTTGGTCTTGTGTCCAGACCCGCCGAAGATCTCGCCGTTCATGTTCTCCTCGGAGCTGACCGAGGGCAGTTCAGCGCAGGCTCTCTGCGGCGTGTCGTCGGGCGACAAGCCGCTGTACTTCTCGTGGCTGAAGGACGGCGCGCCGCTGCCGCCCGCGCTGCAGGTGCAGGAGAAGAGCCTCGGCGAGTTCTCGCTGCTGGTGTTCCCGGCGCTGGCGGCACGACACAGCGGCCGGTACACCTGCCGCGTGGCCAACGCCGCCGCCAGCGCGGATTACACCGCCGCGCTGAGCGTCAAAGGTCAGTGGAGCGCGATCGTCAATTGTTTTAACATTTCAGCTGCCCAATAATCATCTCAATAAGGCTTCTTTCAGATTAACTGCAGGTTTTGAACAGCAGACGCTTCTTCAGCCGTCGACGTATTGACTATTGACTGCTGCCGCGGATGCTTCAACGACTCCCGTCGACATGTATTGTGGCGTTGGCTGAAGTATCCTCTGCCGTTTAAAAATTCAACACTTTTAGATCTTTCTTCCAAATTTTATATATAGACTCTTAAGAGCACTTTTTTAGTTCATTTTCGAGCCACCAAGAAGAATGCGCCGAAAGAAACTTGGCAGAAAGTAATTTCACTCAAAGTTCGTCTTTAAGAAGCCTTACGTGGTGTGACGAACAGAAAAGGACTCAAGCGAATATCTTCCTAACAGTGGCACCTTCGTGGACGACGGAGCCGTCGGACGCTGCGGTGCTGCTGGGCGCGCCGCTGCTGCTCGAGTGCGCCGCCAGGGGGCACCCAGAGCCAACAGTCACGTGGTATAGGAAAGTCGGTGAGTATTGTGGGATGAACATTGAGACTGTATCTTGTATTGCAACTGACATATGGATGAAAACCATTTCAACCATCAAAACTTCAACTTCGTTTCCTCTTATCCTGTCAATCGCCCGAAGGTTAACTGGCAGAGATCCCCTCGGGGATAAGTTCGCCTTTGTACATTTAAGTTGTTGTCCTGTTCCTTGTTTTTTGTAATTGTTTTATGTACAATAAAGAGTCATACAATACAATACAAAACAGTACATCAATTATTAACGGCAATTCAAATACTGCAGTAGTTGGCAGTTGCTATGTATGTAGTTGGAATTCAGCACATCTTAAAAGTATTTTGTTACACAAGGTGATTTATGGTGATTCCAGTGAAATGAGCAGGGCTATTGTCTAACGAATTAAAAATCTAGATCGGTTCAAAGGAGGAAAGTGATCTAGACCTCAAGCGGCGCGGTAAAGTGCTTTCGTGTAAACTGATGATAAAAATTAGTGTTGTTTTTTAGTGGGTTAGACAATAGCCCGGCAAATCCCTGAGAATTCGAGTAAGACCTTATGGAAGCCAGTTTATTGTCGGAAGAAGGTGCAAATTATCTTAATTTCAATTAACCAGGAGAGTCTCTGACGCTGGAAAGTGAGGAGCAGTGGGAAGAGGTGAGCGGCGGCGAGTGGGGTGCGGAGGGCGGCGCGCTGCGGGCCGCGGCGGCGGCGAGGAGACACCAGGGCCGGTACAGGTGCCGCGCCGACAACGGCGTCGGCGCGCCGCTGCTCAAGCATGTCAACGTTACTGTGCATGGTTAGTAAGGGTCCATGCTACCCGCAGCCTCAAACAATAATACTTGTCTACAAACTGCTAAGCAGGCTGAAACATGCGGCAATCCTCCCAGACTCAGACGAAATCCCTTCAAGTGCAATTCCAGTTCGAATTGTTTGAGCTCGCAATTGAGACCATCGGCTTAGGCTACCTGTCCACTGGAGTGGAGCGAGGCAGTGGAACAGTGAGCGCGTAAAAAATCCACCAAGAGAATTGCATAATATCTCCGCTCCTCTTCAGTGGATGCGATTCTTTTGGTGGATTTTTATCTCCTTCACCGCTCCGCTGCCTTGTTCCGTTCCAGTGGACAGGCAGCCTTAGGATTCTATCCTACCCGCAAGCCTCAAATAATACTCGAATTGTTGGCTACAAACTACTACGTGGGCTGGAGCATTCGGCATGCTGGCTTGCAATCTTCCCAGAGAATCACGAAATCCTTAAGAGTGTAAAATTTCCTACCATACCTGTTTCAGCTCGCAATTTTTCCTATCGGCTCACTGCGTGATCCTCGATATCAAACTTACCCCACTTAAAAACTGGCCAAGCTTATGAACGAAAAGTGTACCTGAAATGATCTCCCTTCGAATGGCAGAGCCCGCGCACTTCGAGGCGTCGGAGCCGCGGAACGTGTCGGCGGTGCGCGGGCGGCCGGCCGCGCTGTGGTGCCGCGCGCGCGGCGACGCGCCGCTCAGCGTCACGTGGACGCGCCTCGGCCGCCGTCTCGACCTCGACTCTTTTCGGTACGCACACGCTCAGTGTGTTTTGCGAACCCCTTTTCTTGCTCTTGAAATCACTCAGCTGATAATTTAGTAAAGATATCTTGTTTATAACGTTTTATATACTGGGTGGCTGGAAATTGACCGTAAATATTTGGACCAGTGGTCAGGTAAACGCGTCTGAAAGTCCTTGTTAAATATTTCCTAAAAATGTTCACTATTGACCTAGAGGGAATGTTTCATTGCTCTTCAAGTCATCGCATCCTATGTCTATGTCCCGTACAAAAGCCCCGTTGGTCGGCGCGTACGCACCTGCAATCGTTCTATATTGCGATGCTACGCAGTTAAAATAGAGCCAGAGTACAAAACTGGTAAATATTTTCAGATTTGCGGATTTTTATGACATGAAAAAAATACTTCATAGGGGTTTTCAAACACGTTTACCCAACCATTAGTTAAAATATATTATTTACGGTCAATTTTCAGCCACCCTGTATGTAACGATAAAACGGTATATTTTCAACAGGTGGACCGTGTCGGAAAGCGGCGGCGGCGCGGGCGCGGCGCTGCGCTCAGAGCTGCGCGCGCGCGCCGCCGAGCGCGCCGACGCGGGCGAGTACCGCTGCCTCGCCGCCAACCATTACGGCCGAGCTGAGATGCTGCTCTACCTACACGTCGAAGGTAACCGAAGCTCTCTTCAAAATCAAGCACGATATAAGGACTGCAACATACCAACAGTCGTAAAAATTCTTTGTGGGCTCATCACGTGTCCTTGCAAACGAATTGCAAGTTGAGAACGGCAGAGGCTACTTCAGTCATTGCCACATTCATGTCGACGGGAGCCGTCGATAAATTTACTGCTGCCGCCGACACATCGACCAGTGTTGCCACCCTAGCAACTTTTTCGTTAAATCTAGGTAATGACTATTGGGATTCGGTCAGGCACTTTTGTCTGCGATTTACATGCATTTTAGTGAATTTCTTTGTGAACTATATTTTTAGTTATTTTTGAGATATATTTTCTGCAATCAAGAAATTTAATATTCAAAAAAAGCGACTAGGTAAAGCTACCAGTTTGCAACACTAGCGTCGACGACTGCCGTCGACATGTAGTGACGGCTGAAATAGCCTCTGCCGTTCACAACTTGCAGTTCTTCTGAAAGAAGCCTAACTCAATTGCACTTTGTAGAGCCTCCTGAAGCGCCCACCGAGCTGAGGCTGGACGGCGTTGGCGCACGCTGGGTGCGGCTGGCGTGGGCCGCAGACAAAGTGACAAGCGCGGTGCGCTACTTGGCGGCATATGCTTTGCTGCGAGCACCGCCCGGGGCCGCGCCGCTGGCCACTAACCTCACGCTGGAATCGGGGGAGCCGGGTGGGCCAGTCGGCGCGACGGCCCGACTCACAGGGCTACAACCCGCAGCCGCCTACTCGCTCCGCCTCGTCGCCTCCAACCACGTCGGCCAATCACCGCCCTCCGCGCCGCTCCTCTTCACCACGCTGGAGGAAGGTCAGATCCCCTGCTTTCACGCCGACCCGTTGTTTGCTTGTCGTTATTGAGGTCCTGTTTCTTGTGCGCAGCTCCGTCGAGCGCTCCGCTGGACGTGCGCGTGCGCGCCGCCGCGCCGGATGAGCTGCTCGTCTCTTGGACGGTAAGTACTTACTAATTGTTCTTTGTGAAGATGTAACTATTTATTTTGATGTTTCCAAATCTCATGAGAACTTTAGGCAACCCGTATGGCTTCTTTCAAACGAACTGCAAGCTGTGAACGGCAGAGACTACTTCAACCGTCGCCACATGTCGACGGCAGCCGTCGAGGCGTCGGTAACAACAATCAATACGTCGACGGCTGCATTCGACCTGTGGTGACGGCTGAAGTAGACTTTGCTGTTCACAACTTGTGGTTCATCTGTACTGTAAGGACACTGAGTACACAGATTTCCAGCATAGTACTCAATAAAAAAAAGTATCAAACACTTCTACCGCTATTTTTGTGTTCTTCCATTGTGGTGTCTCGTCGCGGCACAGCCGCCGCCGCGTGAGTCGTGGAACGGCGAGCTTCTGGGATACGCTGTGTCGTGGCGCGCATTGTCTGGCGCCGACGATGAGGACGAAGAAGAAGAGGTCCCGGGGGTTGCGGGGGTTGCAGGGGCCACGGGGGGCGAGAGAAGTGAGGACCCGCGGCGCGGCGGCGCGCTGGCGGTGTCAGGCTGGGCGCGCGCCGAGCTGGCGCTGAGCGGGCTGCGGCGGCTGGCGCGCTACGCCGTGACGCTGCGCGCGTACAACCGCGCCGGCGCCGGCCCACCCGCGCCCGTGGCTTACGGCTCCACGGCTGATGGAGGTGATTAAATATTTCCAAGTCCAAGGACTTCCATAAGCCACGATCATATCGCGGAATGTATATCCACGATGTATGTATCACTTATTACCTTATTAGGATCTAATACGTAAAAACTGAGTGCTTTTATGTCGAAGTTATTTTTTTAAATACATTTTTGACAGCCTAAGCTTCTTTTAGACAAACTGCAAGTTGTGAACGACAGAGGCTAATTCAGCCATCACAACATGTCGACGGCAGCTGTTGACGCGTCGGCGGCAGCAGTACATACGTCGACGGCTGCCGTCGACATGTTTGTGGCGACGGCTGAAGTAGCCTCTGCCGTTCACAACTTGCAGTTCGTCTGTAAGGACACTAAGAAAATACTCTTAATGTCGGGAGCAGTGCCAGCAGAGGCGCCCCGCGGCGTGCGCTGCGCGGCGGAGGCGGGCGCGCTCCGTGTCTGGTGGGCGGTGCCCGCGCCCGCGCCCGCGCCGTCGCTCGCCGGCTTCGACGTGCTGTACGCGCCGCTCTACGACACGCCAGGTGCGCGAGACATATATTCCTGTTCCTACTTAATCAGGTTTGAGTGATGCTTTAAAACACCGGTGCTTAACCTTTTTGGCTGGCGACACACATTTCAAAAAGTTGATAGATTCAGCAAAGATACAGTGATTGCGATGTATTTTTTCAATGAGTCCTGCGGGTCCTGGAACGCTACCCAAATTTGGGTCGCAATACGAGGTTAAGAAATTATGCTCTAGGCCCTGATCTTGACGCCCTGACCGATAGGCGACTAAAACCACGGTTCTATGGCTCATCACTGCAAAACCGCGGTTTCAAATGCCGCCGAGCCTAGCTCGCGGCTCGTCGTCTTGCTATATTTTTTACTCGGCTCGCCGTGCAAAACCGCGCATGTTTCGATCTGTACCATAGAGCCGCGAGCCAAGCTCGTCGGTTAAAACCGCGGTTTTACTCATCTGTTGATCAGGGCTTCATAACTTGAAGATGCAATTGTCTGTGTATGGCGCAGCGTGGCGCGGCGCGGCGGGCGGCGGCGCGGCGGCGGCGCTGGCGCCGGGCGCGGCGCTGCGCGGGCTGCGCGCCGCCACCAACTACTCGGTCCGCGTGCGCGCGCGCACCGCGCAGGGCGCCGGGCCCGCCTCCAAGCCCGTGATCTGCGCCACGCTCGACGAAGGTAAGCAACCACAGATTTCAAAATAATTTTAAACAAAAAAAAACCGACTTCAAATTTGGGCTATACTGCAAGCATTTGTCTAATGAGGGTGACCTTCCATCAACAGCAGGCCTGACTAATAACAGAAATTATAATTTCCAGTCTGCAGGTGCATTCAGTGTTCAAAGAATTATCTTTTAACTCCTAAGCATTAAGGAGTTGATCTTCCATCATCATTTCAGTCATATTTTTTTACTGCTAAGCGTAAATACTGGTGTAGCTTTGAAAAATGTACAAAAAACATTACCTGTGCCTATAAAATTTGAGGGTTGCCCTCGATTTCCCTCATATTTCATCATCAGATCAAGATAATGCTGACAATGAAACCACCTGGAAACTTAATCCTTTCAAACAAAAAAGAATTATCCAAACCGGTCCAGGCGTCTTTGAGTAATCAGCGAACACACATAAAAAAAAAGATCCCAACGAATTAAGAACCTCCTCCTTTTTTGAAGTCGGTTAATAACTCTGAAAGTTCCCCTCAACTTAAACTCTTGCCACCTCACGCCGGAAACGGATGCATTTCTCAATCCTTGCTTAGTGCCGGGCGCGGTGTCGTGGCTGCGCGCGCTGGCGGCGGGCGCGGGCGCAGTGCGCGTGGCGTGGCGCGCGCCGCGCGGCCGCGTCTCCCACTACACGCTGTATACCAAGGAGCGCGACAAGTGAGCCAGCCTCTAGCATTTACAGTTTGCGCTTACCGCACTAAATGCCCAACCGCGCGTCTGCCATAGTATTCAAACCCGCTCAGAACCGGCATTATGTTGTCTGACGAATTTTTGAAAAATAAGAGTAAGATGGGTTAAAAAATAATTTCATTTCATTTATCATCTTCATCACCATTTCTGCCATAAGACATCATGTGCTGAGCATAGGCCTCTTCTTTAAACTTCCATTAGTACCTTTTGGAAGCGACCTGCATCTTGGACGTGGATGTTCTAACATTTAAATAATTATCATGAAAATTAAAAAAATATATAAAATAAGAACTCTAATCAGACAGAATAGATATTGTAAAGTAAGAATTTTTAGTCCAAGCACGAGCGCCACAATCTTTATTCTTTACGGCCATTAGATCTCTTTGTCTACTAGCGCCGTCTTTCAGCTAATACATGTAAAAATAGCTTTCTAAATAACGCTTGAGTTGCTGACTGACGTTCACCGTATTTGTTTCTGACGAAAGGGTGGGGGGGGAATGGTCGCAGCGCGTGG
>BHDV01041186.1:0-11779 GCA_005406045.1 Adoxophyes honmai | reverse complement strand
ATTAAATAATAGGGTACTTTTTATCCCGGAAAAAATTGATGTTTCCGAGGGAAAACAAAAATATAGTTTGCTTGATAGATCGATTTCAATCGATGACCGATCGATAGATGATAGATCGATGGCGCTGTGTGTCGTTTAAAACGAGAAGTTTTCTTATAGTTGTGCTTTATACCGCAATATAACCGAGTTCCACGCGGGCGAAGCCGCGGGCGGAAAGCTAGTATCCTATAAACTTTGGCTCAAAAGTGAAATCCAACACTACAAACTACCTCGCCCTTTCTCGTCTCGTTTTCCCAAACGTGTTTCCAAAAGTGGTATACGGAGCACTTCTTCACACTATCGTATTCCTGTGACATTGTTCAAATTCGCGAATAGTGTAAAGGAAACAAAATATTTGCTCGGTTTTCACAAGCCACTGCCTCTTCTACATATTTTTTATACAGTCGATCACAAATTTCGACAACGCGTCATCTTTAAGTACTTAACTCAATACCGATTTACATCGCACTGAGTGTGTCGAGGAAACATCCAACGCTGCTTATGTACATGTAGCCGACTTGCGTTGAGACGTCACACGTTAAACATCAACAATCTTTCTTCGACAATCACACTATAGAGAACTGTGTCCGTAGAGGCCGCGGCGCCGCCGGCGTCGACGTTCATATGGGCCAACAGCACGGCGCTGCGGCTGAACCTGCTGGTGTGGCGCGCGGGTGCGGGGGGCGCGGGGGGCGCGGGGGGCGAGCCGCCCTGCCCCGTGGCGCGCTGGGCCGTGGCGCTGCGCCCCGCGGCCGGCGGCGCGTGGACTGCGCTCGCAGAGGACGGCGAGACCTCCGAGGTGCGCCCCAAGCATCTCCTCGATCCCGTTTCGACTAAAATATTGGTCTACCTCCATAAAATCGATGTACATTTGAACCTCATGGAACAACAAGATCGATTTCCCCTTGCCATAATATTACGACAGTGACAATAGGTCCCTTATCATTATTGTGTTTACGGTACGTCCTGTGCCATAATGTCAATCTTATAGGTCGTTCCGACTATGTCGTCTCTCGAGTGTCGGTTCCGTTGTTTACACTAGTCGTCCGTCAGCCACGACTGCAACTGGTGCCATTTCACAGTTCGACCGTTTTTGTACACGGTGGACGGCCTGACATCCAATATTATGTGAACAGCGCGCCCGACACGATTTTTTTGCGGAGTGTGGGCTGACAAAACGCACGATATTTTATGTCAGATCCGACACAAAATCGTTGTCGTTCGTGTGAAAGCAGCTTCATATAAATGTTCTATAGCTACGACACCCGATAAAAAATCGGGCCGAATAGTGGGAACGACCTCTTAGTGTTGATCTCACAGAAACTTTTGTCAAAAGTGGTAGACTTTCTTGGGCGACCGTACCAACCGACTGTAACGTCCGGCAGGCGGGCGGACTGGCGGCCGGCGCGTGGTACGAGCTGCGCGTGTCCGCGCACGCGCACGGCGCGGCTGGGATCGTGCGCGCGCGCTACCGGGCCGCCACGCGCGCGCGCTCTGGCGGTGAGTCTTCCACAAAATATAAGACCGCTTCGAGTGTGTTTGAAATTGCGTTTGAAAATTCCACGTCTCACATTTGAGTTCAATCGAAAATCCGTTATGTTTTCGTTTCTTGCAGGGCTATTATTGTTTAACACAAAAAAAAATCGGTTTCAATTTGACCGTTGAAACCAAAATCTTGTTATGAAATTTAAACATTTGGTATCACGTAACTTCATCGCAACTTAAGTCCATACCCATTTGATTTTTGACATTTAAACCAAATTGATCGAATGATTTACTAAAAATTGCTTTTGCTTAGTAGTGCTCTCATAATTCATAATCGCAATCCAGTTTTTTACACGAAAACACTTTACCGAGACGCCTGAGATCGAGATCGCTTTCTTACATGAAACTGATATAGATTTTTATTGATGCGTTACACATAGTCATATCCTTGTTTCCTTTTCATACAGAGCGCATCGGTGAGCCCATCGAGCTGCCGCTCGAAGAAACTTCGTCGCAAGCTGACGCAGCCGGCGCGGCGGGCGCGACGGGGGCTAGCGCGTGGCGCTCCGGGCTCGCGCCGGCGCTGGCTGGCGGCGCGCTGGCGGCGCTGCTAGCGGCCGCCGCCGGGCTGAGAAGAGCCCGTCGTGCTCCGCCCGCGCCCGCGAGGAACACGCCGCTGTACTCCACCGAGACCGGCAAGAAGGTCGCCAAGACCCTCACGCCGCCCAATGGTATAGTTTCTTTATATACGCGATTGTCACACAGCAACGCACCACGCACCGTAGTGCGGGAATGCGTGTTCTTACGTTGTTTATAAGTATCTACGTTTGTAATAAAAACACGCACAGTAATACAGAAAACGCATCCACGCACGTTCATGCAGATCACGCGTCTACCAGTGAAAAACACGCAACCCCGCGCGACACAGTCATATTGACGTGCGCTTGAAAACGGATTTCTTCGCTGATCAATATTTACGCCGTAAATCCAAAAAACGCAATTACGCGCATCAATGCGTAAAAACCACTCACAATAATGCAGATCTGCACTTACCCAAGTACGCGCGTAGGTGCGCCACGTGCAACGTGGTGTGGGGCAGTGTGTTAATCGCCATAAGGCCTGTCTGGCGTTTTTTTATCAAAACCAATAATTGATAATGTACGTTTGTAATGTTGTAACGCAGGCGAGCTAGACGAGATCAGCCCGTACGCGACGTTCAGCATGGGCGCGGGCGGCGCGGCGACGCGGGCCTGCGCGCTGCACCTGCGCACGTTCGGGCGCGCGTCGCCGCCCGCGCTGGCCGCGCCGCCCGCGCGCCCCGCGCTGCTGCATCACGCGCCAGGTAAGGGGAACCCCACACCCGATGGCGCAGGATCAGCCGATTGAAAAACGCTTGACATCTGTCGCAGGCATATTGTAGAATTCCGCCGTTTATAAATACGGCGTCGTCAGTTTATAAACGCTCGCGATGATGCGAAATGCCGACGGCACAATGTATATTGCCTCGTTGTTCTACTGACAATCAATCGCTAGTTGACATAAATGACGAAGCAAATTGGAGAATTTAATTCCATTTCTGGTCACGCGTCACTGTTGTCGTTCAAAACAACAAACATGGCGTTCAAAATAGGGTGTCCATAAAACATTTAATAAAAAATTGAAAGTAACTGTTTGTAAGTAAGTGTTTTTTGTTTTAAGCTTATTTTCACGATAGCATATTTTCCAAATTGAATCATCACATAAACATCACATAACACATACATAGGTTTACGTGACCATGTTTTCATCTGTCCAAAGTGCCAAAAATGTACTGAATCTAAACAGGAACTCAGAAAGAAAAACAGGGGCCTTTTGTGTACAAGTGATTGTAATTGGGGAAACTAAGATTAAGGAAAAGCCACACCGAAAAAAGGCATTAGGTAAGATTGATATAGGTATCCGAGTCGTATTAATCGCCGATGGGAAAAAACTATTTCAGGAAAATACAATTCACAGTCCTGGGTTGAAAACCTGTGATAAACCTCATTTTCTTCATCTTTGTATCGATGTAGAAAACTACCTGATGACATTATTCTCTTATGACTTAACACTCATGGTTTTTTTGCTGCTTATTAAATACCTATCACTTGCCTGATTTCCTAACCAACACGTAAGAACTTACACTATCAGAAAATATGGCCCATTGGGTAATAATAATAGTCAAATTTAACTCTAAAGGCTAACGCCGTTCTTGTGAAGCTCCAGCCCCTGCCATTACTTTTGCGAAGAAATAAAAACCGCGGACCGTAAAATTTCTCTTTCGGCGTTTAAAGTATTATCTCGCGCGCCTTTTATGCAAAACCCGGCGTTGATTGCCTCCAATAAAATACGTCCTGCAGATTTCCGCAATAAAGCACCGTAAGGTGTCCGCCTCGCGGGGGAGGGGGGCTCTGTTCGCGTTCATTCGTTCATTCGTTCTTTCGAGATTGAAGGCATTGTTTCAGATCAAAACACTGCAAGTGTGCAACCGTGTAAGGAATATTATTTTATTGCATTGTGTTCACGTTTGCTAGTTACACACAACTATGTATGCGTGAGAAGATGCTCAGTCGGGTTCATTTAATGTAATCATTCGAAATCAAATAACCTAGCAATTAATCTTGAGTGAAACAAGAAAGGAGCGACGTTGACTGTTAAAACTCATTACCGCGGCGGCCGCGACAGGATATTAAAAAAAGCCATAAAATAATAATAGTTCATTCCCGTGGCATTATCTCCGGTTCCATTGAGCGAGTTTGCAATTTCCGCGAGGAGACCCCTTCCCACCCCCCACCCCCCAGACGCGCGGTGGTCGAGTCAAACTTAACGACGGATCACGACATTCTGGCCATACCGGGCTACTTGTAGCTTTTTAATTGTTTTATCTTAAATCAAAGTAATGTCGACCTACGCAAGGTTACATCGAATGTTCATAGAAAGTTTCTCTCCGACTGTAACGAATAGCAAATTGTAATCCGTGCTCGTCGCTAGATTTAAGCGTTCTTTGTGATTTTGTTGCTGAGGATCGATTTGACCAAATGGGAGCAAGATTTAGGTCATGGAGTAATTCACTCGTATATGTATACCACCTTTTCTCATTTGAAATTAGTAATTTACTCGCGAGCAAGCCTAAGTATGAAACAGCAAGTTCATCGCTTTATATCGACACTTCATACCAGCTACATTTAATTACCTCCTAGGAATTCCTCTGCGGGCCTTTCGTCCGTGAGATTAAAAGCGTTTTGAAGGCAAGTCCGTAAGTGAGCCGGCAGCACACAGCGCACTACTCCGCCTGGCGCTGCAGTAAAACATATATTATACTCACTGTATTTATTGCCTCTGCCGGAAACACTTGCGGAGAATCGGTTTAAATAATAATTTTTGTTTTATCTTAATCGTTAATCACGTACTTATACTTATAGTTTTTAATGCCCATCCGTCTTCTCGCAATTAGAACGGCTCATTGCTGTTGTATTGAATTGAGATGTCGCGGATATCCGCACCCTCTGTATTAAATTTGGCATCTGCATCTGTATACTCGTCCGCAAAAATACAATGTGGAAACTAAGCGGATACTTACAAATAAAAAAAAGTCCGTTCAGGAACGAGTACAGCGGCATATTTCCATTTTAGTGGAGCGGGATTATAATTTACAACACTTTGCTTAATAGCCAAGGCTTAGACATAGGATTTTATTCAGTTTAGAGCAACGATTCCCAAAGTGGTCCGGTGGACCTCCAGGGGTTCAAGCGACACCTGACGGTGCCCCACACGTGTTGATAAAAATCAAATATATTTATATGTACATAACATTTAAGGATTTGGTACTCATTTTGCAATAATGGGTAAACCGAACTTGATAAAACTTTGAAAGTAAGCAAGCCTGTAAGTAAAAAAGTTTAGTAACCTCCCCGTTTTTGAGGTCCCATACCACTAAAGTTTATGAAATGAATGACGAAAATATACGAATGCATGCATCCTCGTCCTCATCTACGGATGTTAAGATTGTGCTTTTGCAACATCTCTGGTATTGAATGTTTAAATCTGTGTGGTGCAGAGCTGTGTCGCGGCTGCGACAGCGACTCCGAGTCGAGCGGGTCGCCGTGCGGCGCGTGCGCGGCGCCACACCGCGCGCCCGCGCCGCCCGCGCCCGCGCCCCGCCCGCGCGGCCCGCGCCGCCGCCGCGACCACGCGCCCGCCGCCAGGTTCAACATCCACCTTGTGTTTAACACTATTTTCATAGGCCTTCAGAATTTTAAGTTCTTCTAACAGTTCATTTAAGTGTCCTTCCAGATGAACTGCAAGTTGTGAACATGTTAATGGCAGCCGTCGACGCGTCAGCGGCAACAGTCAATTCGTCGACGGCTGAAGTAGCCTCTGCCGTTCACAACTTACAGTTTGTCTGTAAGGGCTCAAGATTCACATAGGTATTTTGTGACAGTCAAATGGATCAATTGTTACCGTATCCCTAGCCATTTTTTACTAAATATTCCGCTATTTTACATAAATGGTTGCTATCTTTGAAACTTATGGGATAGCTAAACTGAATAAAAAATACGACTGAATTGAGAATCACCTTATTCAATTTGGTTACTACTGACTTTAAAATTGCTCAACTTGTACCTTACATAGATACCCTTACACAGTAAAATTTCAAAATATCGAATGTGTAAATAATTCAAATAACCAAACGACAATATTAGTCTTAGAATAAGCAACCGCTTATTTCTTATATGCAAAGTTGATTTACTCGCGGGTAAAGTGACTTATTCCAATACTAAACTTTATTCTCGTTTCGTTGATTACACCCTTATAATAACATGACATGACATATGTACCGCGGGCGTTGCTTCGCCCACGTATCGGCCCAGCCGTCTCAGTGGCAGCAACACTGGCCGAAGCCTAACACTACAGCGACGCTATTAAAACTTTATTTTCTTTCCATAAAAGCCACCGTTTCTAATGGCGAGGAATAGGAGCGGCGCACGGCGCGGTATGAGTAGCTCGGCGGCCCCCACCCGCATGGCTTCCGCTTGCCGCGGCCGGCGATCGGCCCGCCCGAACCACCACTCTAAATTGATTAGAAACCTTTTGAGAATGTTGTCCCTTTAGACCAGTGATTCCCAAAGTGGTCCAGGTGGACTCCCAGGGGTCCATGGGAGACTCGATGGGGGTCCACGCTGGTGTTGGTAAAAATTGTAGCAGCATAGGGTCCACCGGACCTGGTAAAACTTTGAAAGGAGTCCATGAGTAAATTTTGGGAATCTCTGCTTTAGACCATTGGCTCATTACGTAGGATTGGCTGCTCGCTGCGCATGTCGCCACGTCAGTAGAGAAGTGGTAGCGCGTGGCCGTTACAGCTCATGTGTGTGTGCGCAGGTACGCGAGCGGAGGCGGAGGCGGAGGCGGGGGCGGGGGCGGGGGCGTGCGAGCCCGCGACGCGCTGTAGCCGCGCGGCGTGCGCCGGAAGCCGTTCTAAATGTGAATGTAAATAAACTGTGTTAAACTTTATATGCGGTCAAAAGTGCTCGTGCGCGGACCTTCGTATTAATAAATATTAAGAAAGTTTTCAAGTGCTGTTTCATTTTCCTGGACGCTTACCTTTTTAAAATTGTTAACATGGAAGTATGAAACACCTCTCTCGTTACAAATAAATGGATAAAGTGTTGCGTACTCTTGAAGCTATTTACTCCAATAATGATTTTAACTAGGTACTGAAAAGGTGTTGTGTGGTGTCGGGTTTAGAATATCACACTTCTCCGTGGATGTCGTGAGAGGCTGGCAACCTGTCTTTATTGTACATTTTTACTTCAAACCTAAAAGATATGCTATTAGTGGCGGTAGCTATTGGCTAATAAAGTAAACACTGTCAAGTAAAGAATGTAGGTGTTTGAAAAAAACACAAACTTTGGCTTCTTGCGAGATAATAAGATTGCAACTGATTTCAATGACGTTAGACGTACACTGTAAAGGAATAATATATAGCTACAAAGTAGGTAGGTATAATAAAGAAATCAAAATTTAGCCCAACAGTGGCTTCGAAATGTGAAACAGGTAAGGTTTACCTGTGATCGTCCCATCTGGGAATACAGGCGAGATGTTAGTAGGTATTTATGTAAAAAAGTAAGTTACAATGCTAAAAGCGCCTACGAATCATGAAATATTCATGGTTGACCAGTGACCATCCCAACTATACAGCGCTTAGTGTACTGTATGTGTGTATGAATCTAGACAGGAGCTAACGGAGTAGTATCAGTAAGTTTTGAATACAATTCAAATTCAATGATTATTATAGTCTGCTCCTGTTTTTAACAAAATGGGTTAGTATATTCATATAATTATTCTGCCAATGTTTTAAAAATTGAAACAAAGTTAGAGTAGGTACTTAACTGAAGTACTAAAAGAAGATACTTTCAATGTTCCTAATAATTGAACGCACTGTTGGTGGCGTTAGGCTTCGGTAGGTAACATAATCGTGAAGCAGCCGACGCAGACGACTACTACTTAGGACAGTTAAGTAAGTATCTATCTTATCACAAATGTAAAACTATACCATGTCAGACCAAGTCCGACGCTAAAAAAATAAAAAAACATCAGCTTTACATAAGTACCAAAAATTTTCATTTTTGGTATTTTCGACATTTCGATAATTGATTCAAAATAGCTCTGCTTGCTCTATGAGCGAGTTTAAATTTGTGGTCCAGTCTTACCGTACCTAAGTGTATACGTTTTGGCTCCGTATGGAGAGGTCTATGCTCGGAGTTTCTCTGAAGGATCGCATCAGAAATGAAGTAATCCGACAGAGAACTAAAGTTACCGACATAGCAGAGAGCATTATTAGCAAACTGAAGTGGCAATGGGCTGGTCATTATAAATGTCGCAGAACCGATAACCGATGGGGAAGACGTGTTCTAGAGTGGAGACTTCGGCTCGGCAAGCGTAGTGTAGGACGCCTATGGGCAAGATGGAGCGACGATAATACGCAAGGTGGTTGTAAGAGGAAAACGCAGGACCGTGTTGAGTAGTGTGCCATAGGGGGGGGCCTATGTCCAGCAGTGGACGAATATCAGCTGATGATGATGATAATGAACTCTGCATGTCACTATGACCGTCACATCGTTAAGGGGATCCTAAACGAGCATTATCGTCCCTGCGACCGCGGGCCTTGCTCCCGCGGCCAGCTCATCTTACGCTTAAAGCATCTTCACGCGGCAAAGGCTGGCGTCAAAAAAAACATTCAAATAAGCTACTACTTTCTTTAATTTCGTCTATCTTTTGTTTCTCGAAAAACTATAAAAAAATATACTTACTAGTCGCGCGATGGGTTCCAAAATACTTAATCGGCGCATACAATTAGCGCGCTGCGGAAACTTAAATTCTCATTTTACCTTGTAGAAGTGTTTCAAACGGGGAGAACGGATATATATAGGATATAGTGATATTTATAGGCTTTAAAAACGTTGCTGAGAATAACTAAACAGCACTCATGCCACAATTCCTCACGATTTCATAAATTGATAAATAATCATGAAAACTCTCAACCTTTTTTTTCAACAGCGTTTACTACAGATTCAATAGTGGACGTAAATCACGTAAAAACTCAAGTAAAACTTAAATATAGCTTTCGATTTCTTATAAACTTGAAATTCATGACATTTAATCGATTTATTGGTTATTAAAGTCGTTTTTGGAGGTGAAAAAAGACTAAAACTTAATTATTTTTCGATTTTCAAAGAATACTTGATAAAAAAAGGTATCAAAAGATGTAAAATAAATGCCTGCATAAAATTAAACCAAAACATGACGCTAAAATTACAAGAGATAGTTGATATTCAAGAAAAACCACTTAAATACCTACGGACCAAGGTGATGTAGCTAATCCTGCCACAAAAGGGCGGGTTGGGGGGGCCTTTTTTTTCGTGTGCTATCGACCTCAATTAGACTCAAAACGTTGGTCTTAGTCATATTATATCCGAAACATCGATACTAAACCCGAAAATGTTTTTAGGAACTGTATAATTGCTACACGAAAAATACAATTTTATAATCGGATTTATTCATACGCACATCGTATTTTTACCCCAATCAGCAGCTCAGAATCAAATCAGAAATGAGAGCAGAACGCATTGAACGCTACATGGAAAAATCCATGACTATTTCAAGTTCCGTAGCCACACTTAGCATGTTTTTTATGCTTAGAACAGCAGTTTGAATAAGTATACATTAAACACGACTACCTTTTACGATATTAAGGGAAAAAATAATAAGGTTTCAATAAAAACACGACAATTTTTTAAATAATAAACATTAAATCCCAATGTAAACCAAGAAACCTAACATTTCTGAATATTATAAATCAACACGAAAAATAAACTCAAATAAACAAGCAAACGTAATAATAGCAAACCTGACGAAAATGTCGACACAAAACATCCCGCACCTAAAAGTATCACACAAAACTCTCGAAACTATAAAACCGAAAAAAGAAAACAAAAGAAAACCTGAAAACAGCAAACCTAATTATCGCAAACCAAACAAAATAGAACCTAACAATCGCGAACCCAATCAACACAATCGCGAACCTAACTATAGCGAACCCAACGAAATTGAACCTAACAATCGCAAACCTCACAATCGCAAACCTAACAAAATCGAACCTAACTGTCAAAAATCCAACAAATCGAACCTAAATCGCAATCTCAAGAATTGCAAACTTAACAAAATCAAACTTAACTATCGCAAACCCAACGAATTTGAACCTAACAATCGGAAACCTAACTATCGCGAAACCAACAAAATAAAATATCGCAAACCTAACAAGATCAAACCAAAAAATCGCGAACCTAACTAGCGCGAACCCAACGAATTTAAACATAAACATCGCGTACCCAATAATCGCAAACGTAACTCTCGCGAACCCAACAAAATCAAACCAGACAATTGCAAACCTAACAAAATCGAAACTAACTATCGCGAACCCAACGAAATTGAACCAAACAATCGCAAACCTAACAAAATTGAACCTAACTATTGCAAACCAAACACAATAAACTTAACAATCGCGAAACCACCAATCGCAAACCTAACAGAATCGATCGCTTCAGTCAAATCGTGACAAAACCTAACAAAATCGAACCTAACTGTCGAAAATCAAAAAAAAAAATCGAACCTAACTATCGCAAACCCAACAAATTTATACCTAACAATCGGAAACCTAACTATCGCGAACCCAACAAAATAAAATATCGCAAAACTAACAAGATCAAACCAAAAAATCGCGAACCTAACAATGGCAAACCTAAATAACGCGAACCCAATGAATTTAAACCTAAACATCGCCTACCCAACAATCGCAAACCTAACTATCGCGAACCCAACAAAATCAAACCAGACAATTGCAAAACCTAACAAAATCGAACCTAACTATCGCGAACCCAACGAAATTGAACCAAACAATCGCAAATCTAACAAAATTGAACCAATCTATCGCAAACCCAACGAATTTGAACCTAACAATCGGAAACCAAACTATCGCGAACCCAACAAAATCAAAAATCAAAACCTAACAAGATCAAACCAAACACAATCGCGAACCTAACTATCGCGAACCCAACGAAATTAAAGCAAACAATCGCAAACCTCACAATCGCAAACCTAACAAAATCGAACCTAACTGTCGAAAATCAAACAAAATCGAACCTAAATAGAAAACTTAAGAATTGCAAACTTAACAAAATCGAAACTAACTATCGCAAACCCAACAGATTTGTACCTAACAATCGGAAACCTAACTATCGCGAAACCAACAAAATAAAATATCGCAAACCTAATAAGATCAAACCAAAAAATCGCGAACCTAACTAGCGCGAACCCAACGAATTTAAACATAAACATCGCGTACCCAATAATCGCAAACGTAACTCTCGCGAACCCAACAAAATCAAACCAGACCATTGCAAACCTAACAAAATCGAACCTAACTATCACGAACCCAACGAAATTGAACCAAACAATCGCAAACCTAACAAAATTGATTGCGATTATTGGGTACGCGATGTTTAGGTTTAAATTCGTTGGGTTCGCGCTAGTTAGGTTTGCCATTGTTAGGTTAGGTTAGGTTAGGTTAGGTTAGGTTAGGTTAGGTTAGGTTAGGTTAGGTTAGGTTCCCCCCCAACTGTGTCGCCATCTTGTCGCGGTGGGGGGGCTTGCGTGCCCAAATGTTCCCCGGGGCTATACC